>CANXYI011927055.1:0-14248 GCA_948208565.1 Hura crepitans | reverse complement strand
TAAGATGACAAATGATGAGCATCTAAATGGCCATGCTCTTTTTAAAGTTTAGGAGGCATAGAAGCAATCATATTACCATTAATATCCCTATTTACTTTTAAAAAACTTCCCACTCTTAGTAGGAACATAAATCGAAAGAGGTGGAATATACGTGTCCAACACATATTTGTTTTCTCACTTTTGACAACTATTCTTAGATTTGAAGCCAGTTCAGTCAATTTATTGGTGTTAAGAATTTTTGCATAAATTCATATTAAATGAACTTATGATGAAAATATACTTATATGTGAAAATTGAGAAATATGTTACTACACATACTTGAATGCATTTTGTAAGGTCCTTAATAAAATACATATATTCTCCCACTATTTTATTGCAAACCAATAGCCCTCACCATTGATTTGAGAAAACTTGATGGTTTTCCTAGTGAGGCAGTACCTATTTCTTATTAAGGTCAAACCTTGGGTTTGCTTAACAAGCCCAACCCGTAATAAAAATAGTAGGCATCTCATGCTAATTGCATTTTCATGCAACTAATGATCATTAGGTCACTAACTTTTGGTGCATGTGTATCTCATACAAATTTCCTTAATCTACCTCCAGACCCATTAGTCTTAAGTTTGCTTAATAAACAAATGGACAATCTAAGATGAACCCATTAATATTATTTGTAACATATTTGATATAGCATGAACTTGAGTTTGCTCAACATGTCAATACTAAGAACTCTGGTTATAACCATACTAATAGAAGTCTCATCATTAGTTGCATACTTTGGTATGCTCATGCGAATGGAATTTGCATGCTTTGGCATACTCATGCATATTTAATCTAAATTGCTTTTTTCACTTATCCTAATCTATTTATATAATAATTATCCATATTATATCAAAATAAAACCTAATCCTTATCTTTAATTTAAAATCCTAATCTAATTAGAAATTTAAACTAAAATAGGATTAGAATCTTAATTCTACTAGAAATCACATTCCATGTAGAATTCGGATTTACATGGCAAAAATAATCTTATCCTAATTTAATTTAATTTATCAACTTTTAGTTTTATTTAATTAAATTTAAGATGATAATTATCATAAATTTCCATTAAAAAATCCAATAAAATTAAATTTAAATTTTAATTAAAAATCTTTAAGTAGTAGTTCACTAGTAATCGAATTCCATAAAACTGTTTGCAACTCGGATCTTGAAATCAAAAAAATTAAGCTTGGATCAATTCTAGTAGCCATTGACACCTTTCTAAACCTATAATAATGACTTTTATCAATTAAATGAGTTGTTAAACCCATGACAAAAATTATGATTACAAAATGCAAAATTGTGCACAATCTTAACACTTAAGCAAGTTTATGAATCTCATTCATGTGAAAATGATTTTCACCACTTAAAACCTTTTAATTAACATCATAAATATATCATATTGATAAAAAATCTATTCTAAAATTTTTGGAAAACAAATAAAACAAATGCCATAACGATTGTTCCTTTTTGTCTTTTAACCTCTCAAAAAATTCAAATTCATGTCTCATTTATTTTACCAAATTAATTAATTTAACTTTCATGCAACATATGGCCAAAATTAGAATCGATATTTCAATTTATCTTAGATTAGATTAAACCATAAAAATAGTGATTAGATCATAAAGCATGAAAACACGAACAAGACATATTCTTGTATGTGCAAAAACCATCTATGTACATATAAGAATATTTTTCTTCTTAAAATCAATTTAATTCAATTCAAAATAATGAAATTTGATTTTAATATCATGCCAAAATCAATTTTAATCATATTAATTAGATCTGATCACAAAATTAAAATCAAGAGCCACTACTATACTAATAAATCATAAAATCATATTTTATGTTTAAATTAACTATAATCGAATTTTTTAACCATTTTGTGCTATTTGTAAACTAGGCTTTGATACCAATGTTGGTTTTATTTGAGTCATGCATAGTGGAAAATTAAATTTTTTTTTTGCAAAACCAAGCAATAATAATAAGGATCCAAATAAATCAAAATGATAGACAATAGAGAATTAAGCAACATAGAAATTTTACCATTATCTATTGATTGGTGATTCTTTGTCTTTAGCTCACTCATCGAGTTATAGCAAACCACAATGATCCTTATCGAGAACACCTCTAAGATATTTGCACAAGAATTAAAGTGAAGAACAATTGAATATCTGGGTGCTAGTGAGATATTCATAGGGGAAAACAAGAAGAAGCAAAGAATCTAAAAATTTATATGGAGAGTATACGAGTTTTTTGTCTATTTAGTTTTCACAATGAGAGTATATGAATATTTTATATGTTTAGCGGCTGCTTATGTTTGCTAATTTTATGTGGCCTATTTATACTGAAATAAACCTTTTTATTTCAAATTTTAAACCTTAAAATCTTACCTAGATCTTATTCAAGGAGGCCCACAAATTGGGCTCTTTTTTGCCTATTATGCATAGCCCAATAAAAAGGTCCATACGTATAAAACTTGAGGCCCTTTTTGAGCTTCCTTCTAAGGCTATTTTGAGGCATAATTTGTATCAAACATAAGCTTAATTTATGGTTCTTTTAGCAATTAAAAGGTCCATTTAAAATCATATTAAAATATAACCTTGATTAGACTTCCAAGGCCTAAGTCATAACACTTAAAAAGTCCAACCGGGTCAACTAAGCTCTAAGCCTAATTTCTCTTTTTCTTCTTTATTTCTTCTCCTTTCAATAATATCTCATATCATTGAAATATCAAAATTTTTTATAATCATTTCAATTCTTTAAGTGTGTGACCCTATGGTTTTCTAAAACATGTTGGCAGTACATAGTGAATTAGGTCCTAGTCCAAGCCTATAATTAATTCCCAATTAATAATTCATTTATGTACAAGCCTTGAGAGGTGTCTAACCACACATCAGGACTACCTAAGTGTTAGAAAGTCAAGTGGTTTGACTGAACCTTTCAATATACAGTTGCCATACAATTACTCTTTTCACTATACTTTATCTCATACAAGTTTGAGTATGGACTTGTGTTAACTCAATGCTTAATTAAGTATGTCTAATTAAGCCCTAAACATGTCAATCCTAATATTTACATCTTTATTCTAAAAATGCCCTTATGAATCTTATTCGCACTTGCACTTCACTCTTATTAAAGATTCCCTAAATGAAGACATACTAGACTTATGAGATAAACTCCTAATTATAATCCAAGGTGGTGAATCCTCTATTGTTCACTCAATTGCCTTCAAGTATTTAAGACAATGCCTAACCTTCTAGCTATATATACATCATGGTAAAGTAAAAGCACTAGAGTTAAAGTATACCCTTTGATACTTAAGATAACCTTAGTGATCTCAAGTCATAACATACTTTTATTTACTAATATGATGAGACAACTTCACTGACATAGATTATGTATCCATGTGAAGATCTTATTTTTGGGGTCTCTAATGAACTTGTTTCTCAAATAAGCATCTACATGTTGACTCTAAGCATCACCATGCTTACAGCTTGTGAGAACTACTATTTGACCAAGTCAAAGAGTATAATATATTCTAGTCTCTCTACATTAATAACATCCCATCTTGTTAATACTATAACTAGGGATAGTTTTGATATTTCACATTTACATGCAATAGGGATCTCATATCATAAACTCTTCATGATTTCTTCTATACTATCAAATGATACAAGGGACTTTATTACAAAGTTTAAAATCCATGTCAAATAAATGAATTAAACATAAGCACTTATGAAATAAAGAATGCATTTTATTATAAATGAATATTTGAACGTACACAAAATATCCCTATTACACATGTGCTCTAGGGCATACTACTAATAGTGCCAGCACAAACTAAAAGGTGCTATAAAATGTATGATGGTAGTTGAGGCTATAAATGATGGTAGATTGACAAAGTCCTCTATTCAGCATGCCAAACTATCCTAGATCACTTAGTTCCTTAGGTAGAAATGGGCATTTAACTTCTTAACCTACTCAAATGGGCAAAGCACCATGTTGTACATCTCTTATTTCTCATTGGTATCCTTTCCATGAAAAAGACATATGTCACATACATATATCCCATTAAGTGTATGCAACCATTTTGTTATGGCATATATACATTACTCTTTAATAGTGTAGTGTTCATGATGCATCATACATAAAAATCCACTTTTTGAATGAGTAATGAGTACTTACTTCCTTTCCACTAATACATATATGTAGCATTTGCAATTATCCATACATAATAACATAATTTTCTTTGTAAATGCATTTGGCATACTAAATTGTATTATAACTAATAATTTAATCAATTTAACTCTTGCAAATGATATAATTCTCAAGACATGCTTAGCATCACAAATGCCTCATTTCAAGTCTTTTCATTTTAAAATTTAGCAAGTTAGCCATTCCAAATCTCATACTTAACCATTTAAGACATTGTACATAAAGTTTCATGTATAAATTCAATGATTTTCTTAACTAAGCAATTTCTCATGCTATTTGCATATATATGACTAAAGAGGTCATTTTTACCCATTTAACTCTTTCTTTTCTAATTATTTTAAAATCTTATATAATTTACATATTCTAATAGGTTATTTAGTACACAACTTACTTAATACCATAATTTATGCTCATTCAAGCCGTAAAATCCATTCGACCTATATATGGATTTCAACATATTGGCATAGTTTCATGTTTCATCTCATTTCATTGTATTATACATGCTAATAAGTTATTCAAATGTGTCAATAATGTAAAATTAAGCATATATTTCAATTACCAATTTACAATCTACTCATACATAATTAGGCTAAAGAAGACAAGAATAAGTTTCTTAACATGTATGTTCAATGTGACACCCCTTACCCAATCCGATCTGCTAGACTCGAATAAGGAATGACACATAAACAGCATCTTATCTTATTACTTGTCCAGTTTAATTAAAATCTTTTTTCCTTTTTCTTTAACTAGATATCATCTTATCATATAACTTATAAAAACTTGTCTTATCAAAAACCTCATCTAAGGTATACTAATAAGGTCTTCATGTTAAAAATCTAGCAACATAAATGCTATATCGGGACTCTATCCCAAATAGTAACCTACATAAAAATACTTTTCTAATATATCATTACATATCTCAACATCATCTTGGTCCATCTGACTATCCAAAACTCATCATCATCTCAATCTCAATAGACATAAATATCAACACTTGTCTCATAACTGATCTAATCCATACATACATAAAAAATCATCATATGTCAATGCCTATTGATCACATATCTGCAAATAGATATATACATATACAAGTTTACATAATCTTTTGATACATTGCAAGCCTATAATCTATACATCAACATACATATGAGTGCTCATAGACTCTTTCTACTCTTATTACATATAACATATAAAATTTGTGTAACCAATATCATCTTCAGATAATCCCATGTCATCTGTAGCCTGGAGGATCTCACTTCTAAGCTATCTAAAATACCTGCGCATTGCAAAAAAGTGATGCACTAAGCTTTACAGTTTAGTGGTGTATCTAGTATAGTATGACACATTCCTTTTCTTTTCAATTTATTTTATATACTTCAAATTATAACATTCGTAATATACTAGTCCACTATGTTAAGAGTCAATAATACAACATGTGTAAAAAGACGTAGATAAATAAGGCATTATAATATATTAAGAATCCAAACATGCATTACTTGCAATATAGCACAACATACAAAGGAATTACCATCTCAATTTGACTAGTTCACTTACAATTTCTCATGCATAAGCATAATAAATCCATATATCTAACTATTTAAAAAATCATTGTTATTATTATGCCTTAATTCTTCTTTTAGCTCACATGCGTATCATGCATAGCCATAGTCCCAAAAAAGTTTATCTCTTAACATGATCATATATAACTCATCATAGGCATACACTGGCATTGTAACATTCATTCATAAATTGTCATCCATTAAGATCTAAAAACATAAACATTCAATTTATTATGTAATATGAAACTTTATGTATAACATGTACATGTGGCATAACATGGCATAATCATAGACATAACGCATCACAAAATCATGCACTGGTATAAAATCCATTCATATTGAAAACAACGTAAAGTCTTTTTTAACAATCCATTTATTAGGCCCATATCCAAAGAAACACATACTCTATGGATAACGGAGTATCATGGTGTGCAGTGGCCCTTATATGGACCTTAACTGCTATTGCACTAGCATCAATTTGAAGATAAAATGCATCAAACCTAAAGATCAGTAAATAAATCAAAATATCAAACATATAAGACCTAAAGGTCAGTAATCATCATAATAAACTAAAGGTCAACGTATTGCAACCCAAAGGCTACTTAAGAACCCATCAATTTATGCATCATAACTCTATGGTTATAAAGGTACTGAAGTACCCTAATAGCTATTATAACTCCTAGCTAACTGGCTAAACTATCCAACTAGGCTATTTACTTATATGGGTCACTAACCAAATTTAATTATAGTTTCACCTTATTACCGTAGATTGATTGAATTTTTATCTATAATTTGGTCAACACATGACCTTAGGGAAAATAAATGTTCTTCACCATTTATTAATCCCATTATATTACCATTCATGCAATATAAGTACATTGATTAGCACATCAACATATTCATCTTTTATACATAATAATCATTATCATAAGTATTTCACTCTTTTAATCACTTTAGGCCAATCTTACCTTATCTTCACATTATTATGTCATAAACATTTGATGAATGCCTAAAGCACCCATCAGTTCTATATTAGGCCATTTAGCCATATCATATGGTTATCAAGCATTATGGCATTTCCCAACTACCATATGCCATCCACATCATCATTTCATCTTTCATACATTAATAGTTTACAAATATGTTCAAATAAATTCCCATTATTTTTCACATGTCATTATATGTTCACATGATCATTCTCATACATGTGGTTAAGCATTATTCATAGCATAAATTATATGCCATATACACATTACTACTTTCCATAGGCCATTCGACTATAACGTCATTCACACACATTATCTTGCATTTCTCATATTACACATTCATTGTACATGTTCATAATCAATTACATCAATGCAACTCATATCTTATCCATTTCATGTGTTATATGGAACACACACACATAATTATGAATAGGCCATTCATCCTAGCCATCACACATGCATAAATATTGCATTTTACCATATTACACATAGCATCTCAATTCCTCATACTTATTATCATTCATGTGTTCATACATCTTCCATAACATAACTAAATTCAAATGTATACATACATACATACACTGATAGGTCACTTGGCTATCAAGACTCCAAGTATCCATAAATAATATTCAATCATGTTGCACATCTTTTCTCATGTCCATTTAATCATAACATCAATTTATGGACATACATCATCAATAGCATGCATATGTGAGACATACCTATATTTCACACATGCATGAGGGCCATTCAGCCATCATGCTACATACTTTTATATATATATATTCTTAACATGATAAATGTATACTCATAAGTTCATTCATTCAATCATAGCCATATATGTGCATACCACACAACTAACATGCATAATTGGAACACATGTGTATTGATATGCATTATGAACATAACACATCACATTATCTCATCTCATCTTAACTTATTCATATATATACACATATGCCTCTTTAACTTAACCATCCATACATGCCTCATCAAGGCATTTGATCATTTTAATCTCATAATTAAATTTACATATGATATATCATACATCGTGGTAGTATGCTCTAACACATATAATACATCAATTTAATATAATTGCTCACAATTTACATCGCATGCATACATTATGGACTTAATGTCCTTACTTACTTCCTCATGTATTCTCACCAATTACCAAGTTTTATCATACATCTAGCAAGTGTGTAAACATGTTTTAATCCAATTACATGCCTCTTTAATCATATACACATAATTATACATCATTTTACATCATAATGCACATAATTGCATTATAACCATAATATGAATTCTACATTCTTTTCATACATTCAATTCATCTCAATTGCATCATCATATATCTCATTTACCAGTTAACACATTTAAAGCCATTAGTTTACATATATGGCCATTTTGCACATAATCACATATATTTACATATTAGGTAATTTGTAAGGCACACATAAATTAGCACAATTTAATGCAATTACACATACTATAAGGGATACACTTACCTTACTAAGCTCAATTACTCCCCAATAGCCTCTTCAGGCCTTTACATTCCTTTTTCCTTTGATCCTTTCTCTTTCCTCTATAAGCATTCACCTCAACCACATAAAAAGTTCATAACTATTAAAATATGCCTCAATTCTTCAAATTAACCATATATAACTCTTATTGGCATCCTAAAGCACCCTAAAAATTATAAAATCTCTAAAATAACACTCATACAATTTTTAATTACTATTCATCCATAACCTCTAAAAATTCATAATAATTATAACAACTATTAAATTCTCAATTTAACTTGATAAACCTCTTATTGGCATCTTATTACATCTTAGAAAAATATCAAACATTAAAAATTAACTCTTTTTCCGATATAAGGTTACTATTTAGCCATAATATTCAAAAATTCATAATAATTCAAACATGTATCCAATCAATTTCTAACTTGATATAACTTTATTTGGAACCTTAAATTTCTACTAAAAATTATTAAAAGTCAAAAATAATCACTTATCCAATTTTGGGTTACTATTTAGCCATACATAAATCCATATGAAATTCTTCCCATTTCTTTAATTGAGCCCTCTAAATTGATGGTTAGACCATATAGATGCAGAATTATATTTAAAAGGAAGGTTTGGTAGAAATTTGACGAAGAAAAGCTTGGGAAGCCTTAAAATGGCTTCTTTAGCTTTTCACGTAAAAGAAAGAAAAAGAGAAAAGAGTGTGGTTATTGGAATTTAGGTCTTGTGGCTACTAGAATTTAGGCTTTTATACCAATAATCAATGGCCAAAAGTTAATTTTAAAAAATATTCAAGGGCCTATATTAAAGCCTAAGCAAAAGTCTCTTATTTTCTTACTTTAATCTCCTTTTTATTCTTGTTCATCCATTCTTCCATATCAACATCAATTTACATATTTTATTACCCCAAGTAATCATACATATGATTCCTTATATACGCCAAAAAACCAATGTTCAAAAACTAAGAAAATTTGATTAAAAACTTTACTTTCATTTATACCCATTTTTCACGTCAAGTAGTATTTGCCATTAACCTACCAGTAGGTTAATAAGCAAAACTATGAAGTCAAGTTTTCAACACAATAGCCCACTAGTGGGTTAATAGGAAAATTACTTGATGGTGGACTTTTACACATTAACCCACCACTGGGTTAATATGTAAAATTGCAAGGTTAGACTTACACACTTTAACCCATTGGCTTCTATTTAATAGCATTAGCATTTCTTACCATAACCACCCTTAAATACATAATTCCATTCGTGTTTACATATATATCATATAACCTTCTTAACCATATTCCTTCCCTTAACTTCTACCTTTTTAACTAGCTTCGAGGCTTTATTTTAATTCCATACTTCAATCAAAAATCTTCTATTAACTGCCTTTAACTTGATCATGGGCTAACATACAAAACTACTTGAAAATAGACTTTTACACATTAACCCACCAATGGGCTAATGTGCAAAAATTGTTAAATCACACTTTTCAACATTAATCCTCCGGTGGGCTAATACTATGTATCAGGGGAATTCACGAAAATCCCAAATTATGCTTTAACTCATCTGAAGGTTAATGTACAAAACTATAAGGTTATACTCCCATTCTATAGCATTAGTGAAACCCAAATCTTGAGTAACACTATTCACATCCTAAAAACCACTATTCATAAATACCGAGATTTTAGGGGATTACATTCAATGTTATCATTTATACAATAATCTCAACTACATAGGCATTGTTCACCCTTGGAAATACTTTCCTCAAACATTATTTTATGAAACTATAGTTCCATAGCTTATCATAAAGACTAAAATACTTATTCAGGCATTTGTATTTAATAAACTCAACATACATAAACCATATCTTCCTCCTTGTCCAATTCATAACCCAATTTGCATAAGTACTTAAAGGTAGAAGTACCTAGCTCTTGAATAAAGCTTAAAGAACCTAAAAATTCACTTAACATCTATTTAAACAAAAAATGCTTATCCTTTTCTCTCAAAAACACTTCAATTGAAGCATAAAAAAGGGGATTTGCTCTTCAATTCTTTTCTTCCACATGTACAAGGTATTTTATAACTTTAGAATCCCAAAATCCCTAAATAAAAGAGTAAAATTGAGAAGAATTTTCTAGAGAAAGAAATCTCACCTTGGTTGAAACTTAGAGAGTGAAATTTCCTTTGATTGTTCTTTAATTCTTAATATAATCTTCAAATAACCATGTTTCCCATGTTAATTCAAAGTTTGAAAGGGATTAAAATCAATTCAATTGAAAGAAGAAGAAAACTAGAAGAAGAAGAAGGAGAAAGAGGTGTGTGCCATCGCGTTTGAAGAGGAAGAGGGAAAAGGGATATGTCTTCTTTTTCTCCTTACTCCTTTAAATCACACTCTATTTATAGCCATGTAGGAAAAATTATTCCTTAGTTTATCAACTTCTTCTTTTCTTAATTAAAATCCTCTCTCATGCCTTTTATCCTTCTAAACTTTATTTTCTTATCCCTTAGTTCTATTAAACATCTAATAAGTATTAATTTCCCAAATATTAAATATTGTAATATTTAATATTCTTACTTTGGAAATTTAATACTCATGAATTTAATAGAATTTGAGATGTTACAATTCTTCCCTTCTAAAATAATTTCATCCTTAAAATCACCTGATGTATACAATTGGGGATATTATTTCTTTATTTTTTCTTCACTTTCCCAAGTAACCCCTTCTACTCTATGATTTCTTCATAAAACTTTGAGTAAAGGTATTTTCTTTCTTCTCAAATCTTTAACTTCAAAAGCCAGAATTATCACTAATTATTTATCATAACATAGATTAGGTTAGACTTTTATATCTTTCAACTTGATTACATGTGAAGGATAATACCAATATCTTTGAAGCATTAACATATGGAATACATTATGGATTTTTGATAATTTAGGAGGTTAAGCTAATCGATAGGTTATATGACCTTTATGTTTTACAATCACATATGGTCCTATGAACTTAAGACTAAACTTCCCTTTTTCTTTCCAAACCTTAAAATCTTCTTCTAAGGTGAAACTTTTAGAAAGACCTTACCTCTAACTTGATACTCTATATATTTTTCTTTTTAGATATGTATTGGACTTTTGCCTATCACTTATAACCTTTAACTTTTTTACTATCAATCTCACTTTTTTTTATTTACTTTAAACACTTTTGATCCAATTACCTTTCTTTCTCCCACTTCATTTTGACATAATGGAGTTTTATATTTCCTTTTGTAAAAAGCTTCATAAGGCGCCATCTAACATTAGATTGATAATTGTTATTATAGGTGAACTCTATTAATCGGAGATGATTATCCCAACTTCTTTCAAAATCTATAATGCAACTCCTCAGCATGTCTTCAAAGATCTACCATATGTGCCAATTGAACTCATATTAGTTTTCATCTTATCTTATAACATAAACAAGTTTTGAGTCTTACCTAAATCACTTTTTCTAATTATCCATCTGTTTGGGGGTACCTTTTCACTCTATGCAGTAGGGCTATTTCATTGATGTATAACTATGTCAACTTATCAAACAAATAATCTTGTCTAATGGGAAGAAAATAAGTTAACTTTGTAAGCCAATCCATAATTACCTAGATAGCATCATTCTTTTTCTGAGTAAAAGGAAGACTTACTACAAAATTCATAGTAATTCTTTCTCATTTCAACTTGGGTATACTGATTGGTTATAAAAGCCCTAAAGGAACATAGTGTTCAGCCTTTACTTGCTGACATACCAAACAACTTGCTACAAAATCTACTATGTCTTTTTTTATGCTAGGTAACCAATATAAAGACCTCAAATCATGATACATTTTAGTGCTTCCAAGATGAACACTAGAAGCTACTGTATATGGCTCTATTAAGATACACTTTTTTAGTTCTGATACATTAGGCACCCACAATCTATCCTTGAAGTATAAATGTCACACCCTAACTTTTAATTCGGTTTTCATCAGGATAGAATTGGAGTTTAAAGAAATAGTGCAAAATAAAATGGATGTACAAATTGTGCAGAGTTAGTTAGTGTGAACTACGAAGCAAAAAATGATCAAAGGCGAAATTGGTAATTTTGTGAAAATGCTAGGGCAAAATGGGAAATTTACTATTCATGGTTAAAAAGAGGAGAGAGACATATGAGAGTAATAAGGAAGTGACATATGGCCTAGTAATGATGAGAAACTGCATGAAAAATAAGGTTCGAGAGCAAGCCCTTGTGAATAATATCCATGTGCCAAATTGAGCTAATCTGACCAAAAATTTGTATTAATTATAAGATCCATTGTGGTGAAAATTGAGAAAAATTTAAGGTCATATAAGAGCTCAAAAGTTAAAAAAAATCTGAAATTACGATCTACGACAAATAGTAAATTGCTTAGAGCTGAATAGAAAAATTCAAAAATGTGCTTAAAAAATTCCGAAAGTGGCACGTCCTAATGGTCAAAAAATTATGAGGAATCCAAAAATCATAGTGTTGGAATTTTTTGAATATGGGAATTATGAGAAAAAATTAATGAAATAAAATCAATTAAATATGTATATATGTGTAAAGAAATTGACAAATAAATGTGTAGGGAGTATTCCTAGCCTTTGGATCAAGTAGAGATGTGGAGAAATCATGGCCATCCATGTGCAAAGAGGGAGGTGATGAGGTGTAATTAATTAAATGATATTTTTAATGTATATACATATGGATTAATCTTAGCCAACCATGTGTATATGTTGACTTTAAATCCTAGCCATCCATTTGGCTTATAAATATGCAAAAATAATTATTTAATTCACTTGGTTTCAGCCAACTCCTCATTCCTAAGCCACCATGGTCAAAATTCTCCTCATGAAACTCCCTTTCCCATTTTTTTGTATCCTATTAGACCAAATAATCATGAGAAAATCACTTACAAAGAGTGCTCTTTTTAGCCTTGCCTTTTAGTCTCCTAAATTACATGAGAGTAGATGGAAATTTGAGGGAGAATGAAAAGGAAGGAGATGAATTTAAGTCCACCTATGTGTAAGTATCTTGCCCTTAAGTTAGGTAATTTTATGAGTTATTTTAACTATATTAGTAAATATTGAAGTAAGTGATTAAAGATTAGTGTGATTAATGTTATTTTTATGGGATTTTCATATGAGGTATAGTTATAAAGTTGGTTAAGCATGGTAAGTATATAGTAAAAAGGGATAAATGAAGATGAAGAATAAGAGGAATGGAGCCAAGGAAGGTATGTGTATTCTAACTATAGGTTATGTACATGTGAAATGTGATGTAATTATGTTGTTTTGGATGAATGAATTATATAGATGGAAGTATTATGAGATTTATATTAGGATGCTTAGAAGTATGTAATATAAGGAAAAGGGAATAAAAATAAGAACATAATTAATTGGCATGAATTTGCTTAAACTATGGAATTTTGTACATGATGAATATTTTAACATAAATTATGGAATTTTGTACATAACGAAAATTGATAGCTTGGTTTGAATAACTAAATGTAGTAAGATTTAGAGATTGGAAACATAATGAGGACTTGAGATAATTATGTTAGAATGGATAGAATATTGAAATAAAATAATTAAGACAAGAGAGTAAATATGGCTAAAATTGATATTAAATAATGTTAGTTATTTTATAGTTAATTAAATTATAATAATAGATAAAGAATTTGATGTAGGGAAATAAATAATTGAAATAAATGTGTAGGAGTTAGACATATGAGAACTTGAAATGTATATAAATATATTCAAGCTAACATGATAATATATATATATATATATATATATATATATATATATATATATATATATAAACCAAAAATAATGAGAGAAATAAATATATTATAAAAAAATAAGAAAGTTAAAGTGAAAAATATTATGTGTGACTGATAAA
>CANXYI011926867.1:0-11276 GCA_948208565.1 Hura crepitans | reverse complement strand
TAAATCAGTCAAATCAATATCTTAGGCTAAACATGGCTCTTTCCTCCTGAAGGAGTTTATTATATCTTAATAACAAGGATAAAATTGTCCAAAGGATTTCTCTTAGCATCCACTGTCTCTATCAGTCCCCGTACAGTCTAGAGGGTCAACTTCCTATTCTTAACCTTAGTCATAGCCTAATGCATAATAAGCCAATCCATCCTAGAAGTACCTCAATTATTGAAATACAACTTAGTTAAACCAATAAAAAGCCATGCCCCTAAATCACTAGAGGAATCTTTTCTACACCCTATTCATAATTACACACTACCCCATAGGTTGTTAACTCCAATGTCTATATCAAATTGCTGAAGCCCTATTTGCCTATTCTATATCGATGCAATATATATATGTGAGTGCATTAAATCAAGGTCTATCAAAGCTAAGACTAAAACATTAGATAAACAAAATACCAATCATACCATATGGTGCTACAACCACTATTTCAAGCTCACTATACTCAACCTATTGAAGCACAAGCCTTAACTTTAGCACCCTGATTAACACTAGACTACTCACTTTTAGTCAATTTTTAACCCCTACTTTAGGGTGTAACATTAAATATCTGTGTCTGGGCACTCTTTATCTATCCCTAAAGGCACTCTCTCTATGGTGGCCTCTAACACCATATCGAAGACATTCTTATCACTTGCCTCTTTTGTACTGCTCCTAGTGCCTTTTCTAACAATAACCACACATGGGAGATCTAATCCTATTATCCTTTGTACAAGGAGTACTTTTAACTTGAGAAGGTAATTAAAGTCTACCAGTAGGAGCTTACCTCGACCTCTCAGTCAGTGTCAACCACTACCTTCAGTAGCCTCTCTGGTACTAGTACTTAAACTAAAACTATGCTTGTAACTAAGCCTCTCTCCTTATCTTTCTAATCTCGTACTGTACTTCCCACAGTGCTCTACCTCTTTCTCTAAAAGAGGTATCTTCTTGTTGGTACCATTTATTCCTATCACATGCAACTAGTACTAATAATACCAACTCCCTCTTTCTAGGATTTAGCTATCTCTATCCTTGATTCTACATTTAGTCCTATAAGGAATCTCTTATATGCTATATATGTGTCATTAAAAATATTTTCCTTAATATACTTTAGAAATCTTGTAAGATCTTTTCATGTACTACTTTCCACTATACCAAGACAAGGTTTCTCCTGCCTGATATCAGTTAATCACTTCTGACTCTAGCTACTGAGCATCATAACTGGGTTTAAATGCTGATGCAAAACCTATTCATTGTATAACCATGGTTACCAAACAAATTAGTTCCATAGCCCCTACTTCGAGCAACTAGAGTAGTCATTTCTATACTATAGAAGGCTTTCCCCTCTCAACCTCGAATAATGTAATAGTTTAGAGGAATTAAAACTTAACTCTTTGATATCCATGTACTTTACCATGGAACATTGAACCTTTGCTCTAATATCACCAAATGTGACATCCCCTACTTGATTCCCAAAGAAACCCAATAAGCGGTGCACTTCTCGGTAGGTGACCCATCTTAAAATTTCTCCCATAGTCATTCATTTAACTTTTACTAATTCCACTTTAAATCATTCTATCTGACTCCAAAACCACATCCGTCAGTTCCTATAGTCCATTTAGGTTAGGATCAATATGATCCAATCATTACATAGGGAATCTAAACACTCATATACCGCTTAAAAATTTGGCAGCATCACAGCTATCCCGAGTCCTAACCCAAAATTTCAACAAGCTTGTTTAACACTTTTATAAATAATTCACCACACTTGAACTCATTTGGTTATCATCATCATCTAACACACATTAAACTGAGGCCTTAAGCCACAAATAAACATGTATAAATATAGAATCTCAGGCTCATATCAATAACAAATATCACATATGTTCATGCACACACCAAAAAGCATATAGAATTACTTAAGTTACATCAGCAGGTCATATTTACTTAATTACATGACACTTCTAAAGCTTCAATACATTTTCCTACCTAATTCCCACCTAAGTACATGGATATCCACCACATAAGAATTACATGCAAAGTCTTCACTTGTATCATCTAAACCGCTATCGTCATGCTTTACAAGGTAAGTCTTGCTGT
The DNA here is from genome assembly GCA_948208565.1 of Hura crepitans. NCBI lineage: Eukaryota > Viridiplantae > Streptophyta > Magnoliopsida > Malpighiales > Euphorbiaceae > Hura > Hura crepitans. The sequence goes on along the minus strand of CANXYI011926867.1, from coordinate 9,143 downwards.
CGTGTACTGGCTTACCAAAATTGATACACTAAGTATATGTGATAGTCAATGGTGAACTCAAAGTAATTTAATCATGGCATTTATATCATTAACTTACTTGTAAAGTTGAGGAAATGATTTTACTTTATTATATAAATTAATTACTCAGTAGGGTGCCAAATTATTGAAAAACCCCTAGGGTATTTATCTAATCTAAAATAGCATTTTTAACTCAAATAAATCATTGAAAATAAGTATTATTATTTTTAACAAGCATACTTTACAAAAATCACTTTAGTTGTATAAATAATAAAAAATGACTAAAATGCCCTTTATCTCACTAAGGCATTTATGTGTCCTGAAATATTCTCTTAACTCATATGTATCATTTAAAATAGTTATTTCATCCATAGCATGCATATTTGAAATTAATTAGCTGATCTAGCTCATCTATGTAAAATGTCTAAAATACCCTTTAGCTTACATCTTATTAAGACTTAAGAAATAATGTTCCATTATGCTTAATTCTTATGTTCATATTCAGTCTGATTATTTACTTAATTTAATTCTCTAGCCTAACTAGAAAGATGACACTTTAAGACACTAGATCTAGAGGGATAATAAACTGGTGCAATAGACCCCATTCTGGAACTACGCCATAGCACCAACATATGTGCCATAATAGAGATCAATAGTAGCCTCCCTAGTGACAATAAAAGTAACTATTTGGCATAATAGAGATTAGCCCAAGAGCCTCCTCAACCACAAATAAGAGTAATTGAGTGACATAATAAAGATTAGCCCACAGGGCTCCCCAGCCACAAATCATCATTAATAATTCGGTGACATAATGGAGATCAGTACGTAGACCTCCCCACCCACCAATAAATGCCACCAAGAACTAGGTGACATAATGGAGATCAGTTTGTAGGCCTCTCTAACCACCAATGAATACCATCAATAACTAGGTGACATAATGGAGATCAGTTCGTAAACCTCTCTAGCCATCAATGAACTACTAGTTGCAAAACCCTAAGTTGACTAGTTAACCCATTTAGTAGGTGTCTAACCAATAGGCTAACTAGCTCAATTTAACTTCTTTTACTGACCAAAAATATTCTTATAATATTCAAGTTTCAAAATCAGATAGTTAAAAATTTTATCTCATACATTAAAATTTTAATAAAACTGGTATAACCATTTTTTTGCTCTACCGAGTAAAATTCCAAAACAATTTTCAAGTCTATTGTTGCAAAAATTCAAGGTAATATATGTTACAATTTGTCATGGCATTTCAACTTAAAAAGGGAATGCTTTTTGTCTAGTGACATTTTTGGTTCAGGTAAAGATCAACTGGATAGTTATAAGTCATTTTGACCACTTTTAAAGTCATTTTCTAGAACTGTTTTAAGTACAATTTTAACTCAGTTTTCATAGTTCTTTTAAATACTTTTCTGGGCACAAGGCCAACTATAACTGGGCCAAATCCATGGCTAAAACATAGGCACTAAAGCTAACTAAAATTAGGCCAACTCCATGGCCTAAATATCTTTTAAAGCCATAAATAAAGTTCAATTTACTAGCTCATTTGAAGCCATTTTTGAGTCATTATCTCAAGCGTTAATTACATGTTTTAACTCAAATATTTCTTAGCCATTTCAAGACACATTTCTAAAGTGTATATTATGATATCATTATGTCATATACTTAACTAATTCCTTAGGGATTTCATACCAATTTTTAAGCCTTAGTAGTGTACTTAGCTAACACTTTAACTACTTAGAATTTCTTGCCAACATGCCATGGTTTAAACTCTTGGGTACTTAAGAAAAGTTGACTAAATATCCATTCCTTAGAACATAGTGACATTATTAAATCACATTTACATGCCATGAACTCAAATGTACTCATAAATATTTAATTCTAAGCCAATTGTGGCTAAGGTAAGAAGCAACATTTCTAAATCTAAATCATGAAAGCTCATGGGTACAAGCATAATTACACAATATATGGTGAATTCCACACCCAAATGTCCATAATTCATATCCTAGCATGCCAAGCACATTTTAAATTCATCATAGGTAGCAAATTACTCTTTCAAACACCTAAAGGCATCAAAATCAACAAGCATAATGAGGCAAATTAAGCAAATACTTAAAAATAGCATTCTCAATTCCACCAACAACTCAAGATAATCAACTTCACAAATGAAGGAATCAACCTTAGATTCATACTTCTAGCCATTCAAACTTAAAGTTCACTAGCATAGGCACATAAGCACATGAACAAAAGGCTAAAAGTCCACTTACATATCACTTTGAAGGTGCCATTCTCACCATGCCTATGTCAACTCTATTTCTAGCCACCACGGTGACTTTTCTCCTCCTCTGTAGGCCTCTAGTTGCCATCTCCATGACACAACCACCTCACACACATCATCACACAGATGTTAGCTATAGTTTAGCAACAAAAATTAGCTTAAAAACCCAAGAAATGAGGGAGAAATAACCATGAACTCACTTTTGGTCATGGTTCTAAACTATTTCGGACTAGTCCTCTTGTTTAATTTTTATCTCCCAAACCACAGCTCTTTTTCGCCTGATTCTTATTCTTTGTGGTGCCTAACATTTAGAAGAAATTTTAAAGACTGGAATTTCTCCTTTTGGAGGCTAGAGGAGAAAGTTATGGCCTAAGAAGTGAGGAACTAGCGTCAGTTAGGTAAAAGAAATGGGAAGAATGGGTTTTGTTCTTTACAAGTAAAATCCACATGTCACATGCTCTTTGCCACTTGGCAAGGTTACTCAACCACTTGGCATATTGTGGGCACCATCTTAACATGTCAAAGCTATTCCAAAACTTCTCAAACCATCTTGATTTTTTGGTAAAATTCAAAATGTCATAGAAATTCACTCAGACCACCAAAATTACACCATTTATTTTCAAATTCCTATTTTAATCCCTTTACCTACTCGTAAATTTTCATGGCAAAATTCCATCAATAAGGTAGTTTTTAGACTGCCTCAATTTGTGTGCCCACCTAAAAAATTACAAGAATTTGCAAATGACCTCTAATTTCAAAAATTCTTTCACCATTAGACTCAGTGTAATTTTTAAGCTTTAGAGTCCATTATTTTTAGGTCTATTCGGGCACATCCTAGGTCTGTCCTGCCTCATGAAATTTTTATTGCACCGATAGGTAGCTTTCAATCCAAAATGGATTGTTGGTTTTGCTAAATTTTTTTATTTTTCCTTTTTCATCATTTTAGAGCCCCTCGAAGTTTCATAACCCGTGTCACTACCTTAATCCACGTGCAAGTGACCCACCCGGGTGCACTTCTCAAACCCTATGTCACTGTTCACGATGCCTCGGGACATGAAAGTTACATTTCTTCCCCTCTTAAGAAATTTTCATCCTCAAAATTACCTGAAGGAAATAAAGTAGGATATAGAGCTCCCATTTGCTCATCTAGCTCTCAAGTAACTTCCTTTGTACTTTTATACCTTTATAACATTGTAACAGTGGTATGGACTCATCTCTGCACCTATTTCCTTGGAAAGAACTCTAGAAAACTTTGTCTCTAACTGAATCTTCAGCAGTTTTTTACTTCAAGTCAGTATATGATTCCTATCTAACCATATTGCTTTCAGCCTTTTTCTGATTCATTTCACTTTTCTTCAGCCTCCTTTTTAATCAAATTTACACTAGAGATTTTCTCTCTCCACCTCATTTCAACATGAAGGAGTCCTGTATCACCTACCATATAATGCCTTATAATAGTCCATTTCCAAAGCAAACTAATTACTACTATCACAAGCAACCCTTGCCAAGAATATATGCATATATAGCTCAGTTAATCATAAACTTTTTAATATTGTCTCAAAGCATATTATCCTATATCTGTATCACCCTCTCTAACTGTCCATCAGACTGAGGATGATAAACTAGGTGATGAGCTAGTTTAGAGCCTAAAGTTGCTGGCAACTTCTTCCAAAATCTTGAAGTAAAACAAAGACCTCTATCGACATGATAATTACTCGCTCAACATAAAATCTGATGGCCTTATCACCATACAGTTTAGCCAACTTCTTTAAAAATTAACCTATCATAAGCGGGTAACTTGAACTATCTTGACTATCTATCAACAATTATTCAGGCATCACTACATTTACCTTTACTCAATAGTAAACTTATTACAAAACTCAAAGTTAGCTTTTCTCATTATTACTCTAGTGTAACTGTAGGATACAATAATTTAGAAGAATTTTGATACCTAGCTTCTACCTACAAGCATATCAAATACTTAATATCATACTCTACCACATTTATTTCCATACCAAGCAATTAATAAATAAAGTTCCCATGATTAGATTTTTCCTCCCTAAAATGCATGGAATGAGGAGACTCATGTATTCCGTTAAACATCTACCACCCAGATCCTCAGTACAAAATATACACGATCTATTATGATGAGTTTACTACTCACTTACTATCAACTGAGACCATGTGGTCTTTCCCTCTTTAATTTTACTAATTATTTGAACTATCTACTTGTCTCTCATTCAATTCTTTTTAATTTGTCGTCTAAAATCTGATTTCACTTACAATTTAGCCACTACTACCTCTTCTGAAGTAGATTGTAACCTAACATTTATGGCTCTCAAGGCCACCAGAGACTTTTCCTACACTTAGCATCTACCATCACATTAGCTTTTATTGGTAGATAGTCAATCAGGCACTCAAATCCTGAATCAACTCTATCTTACTTCTCTATCTCAAGTGCATTTTCTTGAGTAAAGGAATATTTCAAGCTCTATTGATTTGTATCTATGTAGCATTCCTCTTTATACTGATAATGCCAGCATTTGTTTTAACACAACCACTATGATAACTAGCCTAAAATTAGGGGTAATATAATCCTCTCCTTATAGCTTCAACTGTCTTAAAGCACAAGCCACTACCTTTCCATTCAACATTAACAACTAATAAATTATGTAGTAAAGCATCCTTACACATAACAAAGTCCTTACCTTGTTCAAGTTGAAATAGGATAGGAGCCTCTATCAACCTCTGTTCCCACTTAGGAAGACTATCTTGACATTGACTATTCCACACAATTCTTACATCATTTCTAATTAGTCCAGTTAAAAGAGTAACAATAAATGAAAATCAACTTACCAGTCTTTTATAAAATCAACTAAGCTCAGAAAATTTCTTATCTTAGTTACATTGCCAAAAGGTTTCAATCCCAACACTTCCTTACCTTTACTACAGCCAACTCTAACTTGCTCTATTAAAACTAGGTGGCCCAAAGAAAAACTTCATTTGCCCAATTCACAATTATTGGGTACACAACTATCTTTCTTTTAGGGTCTATATTACAACCCTCAGATAATGTTCATACTCTTTCTAGTTCTTAGAATACACTAAAAGATCATCTAGGAACATCATTATCATTGGGCTACATAAAATTAAAAGCTTTTCCTATTGTAATCCATAAAATTGCTATGGCATTAGTGCGCCCCGATGACATAACCAAAGACTCACAATGTCCACATTGGGTCCTAGAAGTAATCTTAGTAATATCAACTTCCCTAAATCCTCACTTGATAGCATCCAGATCTCAGCTTAACTTTAAAAGAAAAAAAACAAGACACTCTTAAAGATCAAGAAAAATGTTCACCAGAATAAGGGATACTGATCCTAGACAATCACTCTATTCAAGTACTTTTAGGGTAATGCATAACCTAAGCAACCTATCTTTCTTTCTCATAGACAACTTAAACACTCACTAATGAATTATATTAGGTTTAATAAAACCCTCATCACATAGCTCTTACAGTTATACTCTCAGTGCTTTTATCTCAACAGGTGCTATCTTATAAAGAGCAATAGGCACTAGAGCAATACCAAGATACCTCCACTTCAGAATCTAGTTTTCTTTAAGATGATAACCCTAATAGCTCTATAAGAGTACCTTAGAGAATTGAACTTTAACTAATAGATATACTAAATAAGATTGAAATTAGTCAAATCAATATCTTAGGCTAAACATGTCTTTCTCCCTTTAAAGGAGTTATTATATCCTGATAACAAGGATAAAATTGTCCAAAGCATTTCTCTTACCATCCACTGTCTCTATCAGTCCCTGTACAGTCTGGAGGGTTAACTTCCTATTCTTAACCTCAGTCATAGCCTAATACATAATAAGCCATTCCATCCTAGAAGTACCTCAATTATTGAAATACAACTTAGTCAAACCAATAACAAGCCATACCCCTAAATCACCAGAGGCATCTTTTATATGCCCCATTCACAATCACACACTGCCCCATAGGGTTGTTAACTCTAATGTCTACTTCAAACTATGCAGGCTCTATCTGTCTATTCTATATTGGTGCAGTACATGCACGTGAGGGCATTAAATTAGGGTCTATCAAGGCTAAGATTAAAACATTAGATAAACAAAATACCAGTGTTACCATTTAGTGTTGAACCCACTTTTTTAGGCTCACTATACTCTACAAGGCGGAAGCACAAGCCTTAACTTTAGTACCTTGACTAACACTGGACTACTCTCCTTTAGTGAATTTTTTACCCCTACTTTGGGGTGTAACATCAAATATCTATATCTGAGCACTCTCTATCTGTCATTGAGGATATTTTCTCTATAGTGGCCTCTAACACTACATTGGAGACATTCTTCTCACTTGCTTCTTCTGTATTACTCCCAGTGCCTCTTCTAACACAACCATGCATGGGAGATCTACTCATGTTATCCTTGGTACAAGGAGTACTCTTAACTCAAGAAGGTAATTAAAGTCTACTAGTAAGAGCTTGCCTCGACCTTTAGGTCTGTGTCAACTACCACTCCCGGTACCCTCTCTGGTACTGAGACCTAGACTAAAACTATGCATATAACTGACCCTCTCTCCTTGTCTTAACAATCTAGTATTGTACTAGGCTATCCCATAGTGCTATACCTTTTTCTTTAAAAGAGCTCTTTTCTTACTAATACCATGTCTTCCTATCACATGTAACTAGTACTGATACTGCTAACTCCCTCTTTTTATGGTTTAGCTATCTGTATCCTTAATTCCACATTTAGTCTTATAAGGAATCTCTTATATGCTGCATATGTGTCATTGAAAGTAATTTCCTTAACATAATTTAGAAATCTGGTAAAATCTTTTCATGTACTACTTTCCACTGTACCAGGATAGGGTTTGTTGTGCCTTCTATAAATCAATTACTCTTAACTCTAGCTACTAAACAGCATAACTGGGTTCAGATGCTAATACAAAACCTGCTATCTATATAACTATAGTTATCAAACCAATTGGTTTCATAACCCCTTATTCAGGCAACTACACTAATCATTTTTATACTACAAAAGGCTTTTCCTTCTTAGCCTCAGATAGCGTAAGGAATTAAAACTTAACTCTTTGATATTTATGTACTTTACCAAGGAATATTGAACCTTTGCTCTGATACCACCAAATGTGACACCCCTTATTGGATTCCTAAAGAAACTTAATAAGTAATGCACTTCCTACTAGATCTCCAATCGTAAAATTTCTCCCACGGTCATTCGTCTAACTTTTACTAATTCCACTCTAGATCATTCTATCTAACTCCAAAACCACTTTTGTCAATTCTAATGGTCTATTTAGGCTAGGATCAATATGATCTAATCATTATAGAGGGAATCTACTAACACTTAGATTCCACCTAAAATTCTAATAGCATAACAGTGGCCTCGGGTCCTAACCCAAAATTTCAAGAAGCCTATTTAACACTTCTATAAATAATTCACCACACCTGGTCCTATCTAATCCCCCATTCTCAACCTATCATTATCATCTAACACACATCAAACTCAAGCCTTAGGCTATAAATAAACCTGCATAAATATAGAGCCTCAAGCTCATATCAAAAACACATATCACGTATGATCATACATACACTAAAGAATATATAGAAATACTTAATTTACATCAGCAGGTCATATTTACTTAATTACATGACACTTTTAAAGCTTAAATACATTTTCCTACCCAATTCCCACCTAAGGACATGGATATCCACTGTGTAATAATTACATCCAAAGTCTTCACTTGTATCTTCTGAACGACTATCGTCATGCTTTATGAGGTAAGTCCCACTGTTGCATACCTGTGCACCAAAATCTATATGCTAAGTATACAAGATACTCAGTGGTGAACTTAAAGCAATTTAATTATGGCATTTATATCATTAACTTACTTGTACAGTTGAGAAAATGATTTTACTTTATTATATAAATTAGTTACTCACTAGGATGCTAAATTACTAAAATACCCCTAAGGTATTTATCTAGTCTAAAATACTATTTTTGACTCAAATAAATCATTTAAAATAAGTATTATTATTATTTTTAACAAGCATACTTTACAAAAATCACTTTAGTTGTATAAATGATGAAAAATGAATAAAATGCCCTTTATCTCCCTAAGGCATTTATGTGTCTTGAATTATTCTTCTTGACTTATGTATATTATTTAAAATAGGTATTTCATCCATAGCATGCATATTTGAAATTAATTTACTGATCTAACACATCTATGCAAAATGTCTAAAATACCCTTTAGCATGCATCTTATCAGGACTTAGGAAATACTATTCCATTATGCTTAATTCTTATGTTCATATTTAGTCTAATTATTTAATTAATTTAATTCTCTAACCTAACTAGGAAGATGACACTTGAAGACACTAGATTTAGAGGGATAATTAATTAGTGCAATGGTCCCCATTCTGGACCTATGCCGCTACACCAGCATGTGTGCCATAATAGAGATCAGCCGTAGCCTCCCCACACACAATAAAAGTAGCTGTGTTGCATAATAGAGATCAGCCTATGGGCCTCCCCAACCATAAATAAGAGTAATTATGTGACATAATGGAAATTAGCCCATAGGCCTCCCTAGCCACAAATCATTATCAATAAAAGGGTAACATAATAGAGATAAGTTCGTAGACCTCTCTAGCCACCAGTAAATGCCTTCAAAAACTAGGTGACATAATGGAGATCAATCCGTAGACCTCTTCAGCCACTAATGTACTAGCAGTTGTAAAACACTAAGTTGACCAGTCAATCCATCTAGTGGGTATTTAAACAATGGGC
>CANXYI011926844.1:0-10948 GCA_948208565.1 Hura crepitans | reverse complement strand
TGCAGCTGTAAGATCTACTAGATAAGGGCTTTATTAGACTTAGTACTTCACCTTGGGGAGCCCCTATTTTGTTTTGTGAAAAAGAATGATGGGTCACTTTAGTTGTGCATTGACAATAGATAGTTGAATAAAGTGATAGTAAAAAAATAAATATCCCCTACCTTGAATAGATGATCTTTTTGACCAGTTGAGAGGTATAGGTGTATTTTCCAAGATTGATTTGAGATCTACGTATCGACATTTGAGAATTAAGGAAGCTGATATTCCTAAAACTACTTTCAGGACATGCTATGGGCATTATGTGTTCTCAGTGATGCCATTTAGGCTCACTAATACCCTAGTAGCTTTTATAGATCTAATAAATAGAGTGTTTCAACCATACCTAGGTTAGTTTGTTGTTGTATTTATTGATGATATCCTCATGTATTTTAGGACTAAAGAAAAACATGAAATACAACTTAGGGTTGTGCTATAGACATTGAGAGAGAAACAGTTATATGCTAAGTTGAGCAAATGTGAATTATGGTTAAATGAAGTGGCTTTTTTGGGACATGTAGTGTCAGTAAAGGGTATAAGTGTAGACCCTAGCAAGGTTAAGGTAGCATTCAAATAGGAACCTCTAAGGAATGTGATGGAGATATGGAGCTTTTTGGGTTTAACTGGGCACTACAGAAGATTTGTGAAAGGATTTTCTATGATTGTAGCACCTCTGACTAGATTGATCATGAAGAATATGAAATTTGAGTGGGATGCAAGATGTTAAGAAAGTTTTGACAAGTTGAAGAAGATGCAGACAGAAGCTCCTATCCTAATTTAGCCTGAACACGATAAGGGCTTTGTTATGTATAGTGATGACTCACTTAATGGATTAGGTTATGTATTGATGCAAGAAGGAAAAATGGTAGCCTATACTTCGAGATAGTTGAAACCTCTTAAGAAGAACTATCCTACTCATAATTTGGGGTTAGTTGCTATTGTGTTTGCTTTGAAAATTTGGAGGCATTATCTCTATAGTTAGAAGTGTTATATTTACACAGACCACAAAAGCCTAAAATATCTCCTTACTCAGATAAAGTTGAACCTTAGACAAAGAAGGTGGTTGGAGCTAATTAAAGATTATGATTGTTTGATAGATTACCACCTAGGAAAAGCTAATATGGTCATAGATGCTTTGATCAGGAAGTTTATGGTAACTTTGAAATCCATGAATGCTAGACTATAGTATACAGGGGAAGATACCATTCTAGCTGAACTTTAGATTAAACTAGATTTCAGGCAATAGATAAAGGAAGCTCAAGTGAAAGATGAACAGTTGAGATAGATTATGGATAAAGTTAAAGAGAGGAAGGCAACTGGATTTGAATTAAGTAAAGATAGATGTCTGTATTATCAAGGCAGGTGATGTGTACTTATTACAGATGACCAGAGGTTACAGATACAAAAAGAGGCACATAAAGCTCCTTATTCTATGCACTATTGTAGTACAAAGATGTATTTAAATCTGATGTATCAATACTAGTGGTCAAGTATGAAGAGAGATGTAGCAGAATATGTGGTTAGATGTCCTACATGTTAGTAGGTAAAAGTTGAGCATCATGTTCCTTCTAGATTGCTATATCATATAGCAATACCAAAATGGAAGTGGGAGAAGGTTACAATGGATTTTCTAATAGGATTGCCTATAACTAGGAATAAGTGTGATGCTATTTGGGTGATATTGATAGACTAACTAAAATAGGTAACTTTATTCCTATTATAATGGATTACTTATTAGAAAGACTGGATAAATTGTACATTGATAAAATTGTCAGACTCTATGGTGTACCTATGGCTATTATTTTAGATAAGGATCCTCACTTCACTGCTAGGTTTCAAAAGAAACTGCATCAAATATTAGGCACCAAGCTAACTTACAGTATAGCCTTTCACCCTTATACATATGGAAAATTAGAATGGGTGATACAAGTGTTAAAAGATACATTGTATAGTTATGCCATCAAATTTAAAGGCAGTTAGGACTAGTACTTTGTCCTTAGGTGAATTTGCTTACAATAACAGCTTTCAAGCCAAGTTAGGCATAGCACCTTATAAGGCACTATATGGCAGAAGATGTAAAACTCCTTTGTGCTAGAGTGAAGTTGGGGAAAAGCAAGATCTAAGGAGTTGATTTAATCAGAGATGTAGAAGAAAAAGTTAAGGTTATTAGGGAAAGATTGAAAGCTACAACTGATAGATAAAAATCCTATGCTGACTTGAAATGAAGGGATATTGAGTATACAATGGGTGATAGAGTGTTTTTAAAGGTATCTCTATAGAGGAAAGTGCTCAAATCTAGGAAAAAGGGGAAGCTAAGACCTAGGATTATTGAACCGTATAAGATTACAGAGAGAGTAAGACCACTAGCATATAGGCTAACCTTACCACCTGAGTTACAATAGATACATGATGTGTTTTAGGTTTTAATGCTTAAAAGGTACAATTTAGATCCTTCCAATGTAGTTCCAATGATGAATATTGAGATACAGCCAAACTTGAGCTATAATGAAGAACTAATACAAATTATAGCTCGAGAAGTGAAGCAGCTGAGAAATAAAACCATTCCCTTAGTTAAGGCACTCTAGAAGCACCATAATTCAGAATAAGCCATATGGGAACTCGAGGAGCAGATGAAAAGTCAATATCCACATCTGTTTACTCTAAGTAATTTTGAGTATGAAATTTCTTAAAAGGGGGAGAATTGTAATGCCCATAAGTCAAAGCTCTATGAACAGTACCTCCGAGGATCGAAAAGTATGCTCAGAGTGCCAGGTCACTTTCATGAGTCTTGAGGTAGGGTGTATTAACCATGAAACTTTGAAGGGCTTAAAAATGCTAAAACCAACTTAATTTAAAGATTTAGTAAAACCAATAAATTATTTTAGACCAAAGTCTAGTGGGCCATAGGCTCAAATGGAGTTAGGCTGAGAAAGACCCGGGATGTGCCTAGACAAACCTAAAAATGCCATACCCTAAATGTTAGAAATTCCCTTAAGACCATTGGTGAAGGAATTTTTAAATTTTGAGGTTGTTTGTTACTTTTTCTTAATTTTGAGTTTTGTATGTAAATTAAGGGAATTAGTTAACTATCATACAAAGGAAATTTGGTTGTGAAATTATACGAGCCTCTAAATTAGCCTAATTGATGATTTTTAAAATAAACGTGATTATTTTTAGAGGTCTGAGTGAATTTTTAAAATTCCCCAAAGTGTCAGCCAAAATCAAGCATTTTGGGGGCGTTCGAGTGACATGTGTCACCACTCGAGCCACCTCAGCCACTATATATGTTCGATTTTGCCACTTAGACATCCACATGGCATGATCCACCTACCCTCTCCACCTTTCTCTCTTTTTTTTCTTTTCCCACCCGACACCATTTTCTTCTTTGCTCCTCCATTTTTATAGCTTTTTAAGCTCTTTTCTCTCTCTAATTGTCACAAAAAATTCTATTGATGAGTTGAAAATTGATCTTTAAAGGTTTGGAAGGCAATAGGCAACCATAAAATTCAAGAGAATTCAAGGAGTCCTCAAGTGTACATAAAGGGAGCTTGGGAAACCAACTTTGTGTGTTTAAGTGTTTCCTCTCTTTTTACTTTATTTCCTATGGGATTTCTTCATTCTAAGAAAGCCTATTTCTTTAGATTTTGGTTTAGAGGCTTGAGGAATTTTTGATGATTTTTCTAAGGTATTGCCATATGTATGTAGGCCAAAGGGAAGGTGGAGTGCAATAAGGTAATTCACAAGCTTGAAGTGTAGAAAAGGGCTTGCTTTTTAAAGAGGTATATGAGTCTAATGCATTTGAGGCATGCTATGTTGAATTCTTGTGTGAGTTGGATAGAAAACTTGTATAGAATTAGGGGTTTAAGTGGTTAACATGTGTTTAATGGTAAATTAAGCTTATACTCATGTTATTTATGTATGATTTGGGTGATGGTTTGATGAAAGAAATTGATTGAAGGATAAGGCCTCACTTTGTCTGAGAGGTATGGGTGTGTGTATGGTAGGTGTATGGTGTGTTTTAGGTGGAAATGTGATGGTTTTTAGTGTGGTTGATATGGAAATATATGAATTATGCATGTGAATGATGGAAAAGGGAAGCTTTAGTGGTGTCACTTTGAGTGGTCGAGAGGTTCCTTAGGTTGCTTTGAGTTGTAAGGCATAGGTAGGGCATGGTAATATGAGACATTGAATTGGAATTAGAATGTTAGGGATGGCATTGTAGGTATATATGGTGAATTTGATGGAAAAGCTCATGTAAGCATAGTTTCATGGTGTGGCCGAGGCATGTACAAGGCATGTCAAGGCTTGGTTTATATGTTATGTAATGTGTGTGTGTGTGTCTATGTATATATGCTTAAATGATGTCAATTTATGTGTATGCATGGATTAATGTGAAGAAAAACATGGATATGGCCATTTGCAAGCTTTAGCTGAGAGGTATGTGAGGTAAGTTTGGCATGATAGGCATGTTAGGTATGTGTATGTGTGAATGGTAAGGCATTAAAGGTTGGAATGTACTTAAAAAGGGGACTTAAAAATGGCTTAAATAGCATGGTAAAATGAACCTAAAATGGTATGTAACTTTACCTCAAATTTGATCACTTTGTAAAGTGTATATATAATGAATTTGAGTCCTCTTTTTAGGCCATTTGAGATATGTAATTGTGCATGGCTTTAGGCCTATGATAATGTATAAGAATGGGTGCAAATGGCATGGAAAAAAGGCCAAGAAAATGGCATATTTTGGACTTATAATTGTGTATGCAAAACATAAAAATGACCTATAACTGTCCCAAAAAAATGATTTATAAACTTAGACACTGAAATTGGTTTGAACATGGACATAAATGGATTTAAAATAATGGCTTAAATTAGACTTAAAGGGGACTTAATTGTGCCTAAGAAGGTGACCTAAAAAATCCTTAGAAAAATAGACTCGTAACTGTTCGGTAGGAGCAAAAATGTCTTGTAATTGTCCAGGTCAAATTTTGACTAACAAAATAAATTCATAACTATCTAATTTTCATTTCTAAATATTATAAGATGATGATTAGTAAATAAATGAACATAAAATAAGGTCAGATAGCCCATTAATTAGACACCTACTAGATGGGTTGACTGGTCAACTTAGGGATTAGTAGCTGCTAGATATTTACTGATGATTTTCTAGATATTGCAAGGTCTATGGACTAATCCCTACTATCCTTTGGAAGTGTTTGATATCGATGATTATCTAGATATTGAGAGGGCTAAAGACTAATTCCTATTATCCACCAAAGTTCCTTGTTGTGATTTTTGGATTTTGGGAGGTTTACCAATTAATCCCTGCTATCTTTAATATGATTGGTGGTTAATTTGTTTGAGATATCAGGAGGTCTAAGGATTGATCCCTACTATCTCTTGTCTAGTATTAGGAGGTTCAAGTGAATTGATCCCTATTATCAGACTAAGCTAGTGCAACGATTGGGGTATAAAATGTGACCACTACACAGTTTTCAATTGCCTCTTAGTCTAGTGCTTTGAGTGTAGTCTTTCTAGTTGAGCCTATTAAATTAACTTAAAATCAAAGTTAAAATTGACTGGTAATAACTAGAATGAAGTAATTAAATAAACTGTTCATAGTGGTATTATGGTAATTATTGGAAAAATGTGGAAAGTCACCTAAATTGTATGTATTAACTGATATACCATCCACACACTGCACATTTACTATCATATTGTCATTGCATGTGAACCATTTCATAAGACATGCTTTATATACATTTAAATTCACCACTGAGTTTTATACTTAGCGTACTAGTGTTTTGGTGCATATGTTGCAAAGGTAAGTAGTCAAGCCTCGGAGATCGTGCAGTGTAGCAGCATAAACTTTGAAGGGTACCTAGAAGTCTTTACTTTGTTTTGTTAGCTAGCACTCATGTAAACATTATAGGTTATAGGTTTAGCATGCTTAGAGGCTACTTGGGTCTATATATACATATTACAAGGGTAGATGTGATGTATATAACCAGTTGTTTATTTGAATGGCTTGCTTTTATGGTTTTTGATAACTGTGGGCTTGAGGCTCTGTGTGATTGTGAAATGTTGTTGATGTGTGATAAGATGGCTGAAGGGATTAGAAGGGTCCAGGAGAAGGAGTTAAGTTGACAATACTATTACATAAGTTCTTTTACAGGTGAAAAGAATTTTGGAATGTCACCCCGGTAGCCGTTGTGCTGCCCAATTTTCTATAACATGTGGAATGTCTATAAAAAGGTTTTCTAGACTTGTTATACCTCAGATAAGAATATTTAAGTGTTAGACTGAGAAACTAAGCAATATCTGATAATGTTTTAAAATAGCCTATAAGAGTTAAGGTGTACACACCCGGAGCAATTTTAGGATAGGTGACCTGGTAGGAAGTGCATCACTTATCGGATTTCTTAGGTAGTCTAGTAGGGGGTGTCACAAAACACGACTCAAAAGACCTAAAAAAACCATGCTCGAAAACTCAGAAAAATCGAATAAAAACCACACTTTTAACTTTGCCTGATTTTTATTTAAAATACTTCTTGATATTCAAAAATTCTAATTCTAATACAAATGAACTATTTGGAATATTTGAGTATCAAGTTGTATGAATCATAGTTCAATTTGAGCAAGAATGAAATATTTTATGGTCTAGCTTAAACTAAGTTACTATTCGCAGTGCACTATCGTAAAAACTTTACTTCTATTTTTAACAATTTAAAGACTTCATTTTCATTCAAATTTTTTATCCAAAGTTATATTGTGATTAATACTTCCATCTGGTAACTTTAGTGTAACCTAGGTCTCAATAAATACAATTCATGTCTGGGGAAGTGCTATTTATAATTTAAAGATTTTCATGTGCTACATTTCTTCCCCTTTAAAAAGAATTTTATCTTTGAAACTACTTGATCAAAATAGCTATGGATAATGCTTTATCATTTGAGCTTCACTTTCCCTAATTGCTTCTTTGATGTTGTGATGCCTCTACAGCACCCTCACTAAAGGCACCGTCTTGTTTTGCAATTCCTTCACCTCTTAGGCTAAAATCTTTACTAGCTCATCCTCATATGATAAATCTAGCTATATCTCTACTTCTTCAATAGAAAACATGTGCGATGGCTCTAATTCATATCTCTTCAACATTGACACATGGAACATGTCATGATTTTATTATAGCTTTGGAGGTAATGCCAACTTATATGTTACTAGCACCATAAGTTTATCTCATATAAACCAATAAATCTTAGAATTACCATGCCATTCTTGCCAAATCATAGAACCTTTTTCTGTGGTGATACTTTAAGGAAAACTTTATCCCTAACTTTATGTTCTATATCTCTACACTTTAGGTCTACATAGGACTTCTATATGTCTAATGCAGCCTTTAATCTATCTATGATGATCTTGACTCTTTCCTTAGTATCCTTGATCAAATCTAGTATCATCAGCTTATTATCACATAGCTTGCTCCAACAAAGAGGTGTTCTACACTTCCTCTTGTATAGAGCTTCATACAATGCAATACCAAAACTTGCTTAGTGACTATTGTTGTAAGCAAATTCTGATAAAAAGAGGTAGCAATCCAACTCACTTAAACTTTATGGCACATCTTCTCAACATATCTTCAAGCACCTATGAAACATATGATTCTACCATTAGTATCATAAGCAGCTTGATCTCAAAGCCAAATAAGTACATGAATTACTTGAATGACTCTTTCTGATTGGCCATTTGTCTATAAATGAAATGCCATACTAAAGCTGAGTTGAGTACCTAAGACATTATGCAGCTTCTTCTAAAAGCTTAATGTGAACCTTGAGTTTTGATCATATATGATGAAAGATGGCATTCCATGCAACCTCACTTAAGAGACCATCCTCACTGGTATGAAATAAGTAGACTTGATCAATCTATCAATAACTACCATACTAAATCACACTTGCTTCTAATCATAGGTGGCCTAACTATGAAGTCTATAGTGACTCTATCCCATTTCTATTCTGGTATTGCTATTGGATGAAAAAATCCAAAAGGAACTTGATGCTCAGTAGTAACTTTTGACAAGTAAGGCATTTGGTCACAAACTCAATAATGTATTTCTTCATTCTATGCCATCAATACAAAGACTTTAACTCTTAGTACATTTTAGTGCTACTAGGATAAATAACATAAGGTGCATTATAAGTTTCTTGCATGATTCGTTTTTTAATATTTTCCATATCTAGCACATATAGATGATCTCAATATTATAGACATTTATCATTCTTGACCTCATACTCTGAGAGCTTCCCCTTTTGGATAGAAACCATGATATCCTTAAGCTTACCATCTTCTTTTTATGCATCCTTTACTTATTAAAGAAGACTTGATTTAACTTGCAGTTTTAACTATAAAACCCCTTATCCATAAGCTTTAATATGATATTTATGGCTCTCATTATTGACATGAACTTCTTGCTTCAAGCATCAATTACCACATTGGCCTTGCTAGGATGATAATCAATCAAACAATTATAATCCTTTATTAACTCCATCCATATATGTTGTCTCAGGTTTAACTTTTTCTGAGTAAGAAGATACTTTAGACTCTTATGGTTAGTGTACACATAACACTTCTCTCTAATGAGATAGTGTCTCCAAATCTTTAGAGCAAATATATAGTTATAAGCTCTAAATCATGTATTGGGTAATTCTTCTCATGAGGCTTCAATTACCTAGAAGCATAAGCAAAAACTTTGCTTTCTTACATCAATACACATCTTAGCCCATTCAAAAAAGCATTATTGTAAATGATAAAATCCTTTTAGACACTATTGTGTAATAATCGAAGCCTCTATCAATATAGCCTTCAATTTATCAAAGGTTTCTAACATTTATCATCCTATATGAACTTGGCATCTTTATGTAACAGGTGAGTCATAGGCACTACAATCATTGAGAATCCCTCAATAAAATGCCTATAATAGCCAACCAAATTGAAGAAACTTTTGATCTCAGCCACGTTCCTAGGTGGCTTCTATTCTATGATGGCCTCTCTCTTTCTTAGATCAACCCTTATACTTTCTGTCAATGCTATATGTCTAAAAAAATGATACCTCATTAAGGAAAAACTTGCACTTGCTTAACTTAGCATATAGCTTCTTATCCCTTAAAGTCTATAGGACAATCTTAACATACTACTCATGTTCCTCTTTATTCTTAAAATAAACTAGCATATCATTAATAAACACCATAATAAACTGATCTAGATAAGGCCTGAAGATTCTATTCGTCAAGTCCATAAAGGTTGTTGGACCATTGGTAAAGCCAAATAGCATTACAAAAAAACTCATACTGCCTATATCTGGTCCTAAAAACTATCTTAAAAACGTTTACTTCCTTAACCCTTAACTAATAGTACCCTGATTATAGGTCAATCTTAGAAAAAAACCTACTCCTCTAAGTTGGTCAAATAGGTCATCAATACAGGGCAATGGATATTTGTTCTTGATGGTGACCTTGTTCAACTATTTGTAGTCCACACATAATCGCAAGGAACTATCCTTCTTTTTAATAAACAGAATTGGTGCTCTCCACAGTGATACAAATATATCTTATGAACCCTTTATCAAGCAGTTATTGCAATTGTATCCTTAATCTCTTTAACTCTACATGTGCCTTTCTATATAGAGTTATTGACATTGGCGTAGTACCAGGTAAAACCTCTACTACAAACTCAAGCTCTCATACTATTGGTAAACTTGGCAACTCATCTTGAAATACATGTGTAAACTTTGACACTATTAGTATCTGCCTCACATCTAATTCATCCTTCTTGGTATCATACATGTGTGCCAAATATGCCATACACCCCTTTTTCATCATCTTTCTAGCTGTCAGAGCTGATATAATGTTGGACAAGAAGTTTGTTCTCTCACCCACAACTATGATCTCTAGCCCATTTAACATTTAAAGAGAAATCCTTTTCATTTTGCAATCCACCATTGCAAGATGCTTAGACAACTAGTATATGCCTAAGATAAGATCAACTTCATTGAATTGTAGTTTGATGAGTTCTAAAGAAAAGTTATGTCCTTGGATTTCTAAGGACATTCCTTATATACTTTATTCACAATAACATGTTGGCCTATTGGATTACTAATCATAATCTCTATATCTAAGAACTTTGACTCTAAACCCTAATCTTGTGCTTGTGTTATACATATATATGAATGTGTAGACCCATATTGTAATGCCCGAAAACTCAGATTACGTAAATAGTGTATTTGGGGCCCGAGTGATATTCCCCGCGGCGCGGGCCATCATTATGAGTCCGATGACTGGCATAGTGACCGAAAAACTTTGAGTGGCCTGAAAATGGTCGAAACGAATGAATTAAAAATTTTAGCAGAACCAATAATTCATTTCAGGTCAAAAACTATCGTTTACGGAGATAAAAATATTTTGGGACCGGGACAGCCCGAGATTGGGAATGTGCCCGGATGGTCCCGAAAATACCATATCCTGAACCTCAAAAATTTCATTGAGCATGATGGTGAAGGAATTAGAATTTTCTGAGGCCAATAGATATTTTTTTGAATATTTTATTCTACCGGGTGAATAGTGCCAAAAAGTCAACTATTGAATTTTGACTTAAAATTTTTCATAGACCTTAGTCTCATTAATTGAGGATTTTTAAAATTTAAATGAGAATTTTTGGAGCACTAGGGAATATTTTACGAATTTTTGAAGTTAAAACCCGGTCTATGTTGAATAGTGATTTTTCTTTTCGATGGAATTTTGAGCTGAAATTTTGCAAGGGCCTTAGTGGCTATAATTGAGAATTTTTGGGACTGAAATGAGAATTTTTGGAGACATGTGGAATATTTTATGAATTTTTAGGCAAAAAGGTGACATAAAAT
>CANXYI011926712.1:0-12422 GCA_948208565.1 Hura crepitans | reverse complement strand
ATAACTCATTTGCTCACCCTTTCTAGAAAAAAGTAATTTTGTTATCTTGCCAAATAAATAAGACTACATTACTCATATGATTTAAAATCAAATGATCCTAATCTACCCTCTTTGTGTAATTTAGTCATCTATTTCACATTTATATGGCTAAGGCGACAATGCCATAGATAAGATGGCATTAAATTATATGCCTTGGATCTCTTGGTATTAATGTTATGTACTTTTTTTATCTTTATCTAGAACATAAATTCATTACATATTATACCTAAATAATAAAACACATTTTTAAAGTAGCTAAAACAACCATTGTTGTTATTAATGGAAATATCAAAACCTTATTCAACAAGACAAGAAATGGAGATAATGTTTCTAGATAAAGAAGGAAGATAATAGCAATTGTCTAAAATTAATGCAAGTCTAGAAGGTAAAACAAAATGGTATGATTCTACAGCTAATATAACAACTCTTTCTCCACTTACTATATATTGGTCTATGTCTCCCTTTTCAACCTTCCTACTATTTCTTAGTCCCTACATAGAGGAAACTAAGTGAGAACCATATCCATCATCCAATACCTATGTTCAGTTATTAATAATAGCATAAGTATTAATTTTATTCATATTAATACCTGAAGTAGAAGCAACTCCTAGCTTCTCCTTTTTATGAGATTCCAAGTAGGCCTTGCAGTTGTGCCTCTAATGCCTAAACTTTCTATAATGGAAGCACGTGCCTTCTATGGCAATTTTCTTTCCAATAGCTAAAGGGATAACAATAACTTATTTTCCCTTTTTCTTGCCAATCCCACCTTAGGTACTAGTTATCTTTTTCTTATTTTTGTTCTTCTTCTTATCCTTATAAAAAGATGAATTGACAATAATGACTATGTTTTTTAATAACATCTTTTGTAGACATGATCAAGTTGATTAGCTCATGGATTATAGGCATGATCTTTTTCAACTAATAGTTAAGCATAAAACTTGCATAGCAATTAAATAAACTTTTTAGGATTAAGTCTATACTTAAATTCACATCCATCACAAAACCTAAAGTTGCCAAACACTTAATGTGCCTATTCATCTTTAACTAGTGCTAGGTGGCTCATGTTTTTTCTACCATCCAATAATACAATAGGGCTTTTGAGATCTCATATCTCTCAGTCCTACTCTACTCCTTAAGTAACTCTTTGAGGTGAAGTAGAAATGCAATGCTCATGTTATTTCTATAGCTTACGAGACATGGATAACAACATAATGCATGAAACAATGTCTATGGCCTATATCTTCTTTGGATATACTTGTTGCACATCGATAGAAGCATTATCAGTAGGGATAATGGGTACTAACTTCTCAATTACATAGGTGAACATTCTTCACTCCACAAAATAATTTTAAAGTTTCTAAGCCAATTTATGTAACTAGAACTAGTAATCTTATTAGCCTCAAGAATGGATCATAAATTCAAGTTAGATGACAACATGATAGTGATGCTACATGTGAAAAATGAAAGCATGTTAGTGTATGATCATGTACATGTATACAAAATTTAAGGTCCTTAAAAATCATGTATTACTTTTACTATTTTGTTCTAAATTAATAGCCCTCACTATGTGATCTAGGAATGCATATTAGAAGCTTTGCTAGTAGGTTAATATCCATTTTAGTTAAGGTTAAGACCTTGAGTATGCTAAACAAGCCCAACCATTAACTAAATGATAGGCATCATATATGACTACTGATTATTGGGTTAATAACACTTCATGCATATGTATCACATACATATTTTCCTAGTCTTGCCTCATTATTATTTGCCTTGAGTATGCTCAACAAACTAATAACCATGCTAAGATAGACCTAGTAATATGATTTAAACATATCCAACGTAGCATGTCTTTGAGTATGCTTAACAACCAAATACTGAAGAGAACTTAAGTTTAACTCATAATAATAGAACACTTGGAAGTCTTATATTATTAAGGGATTTCTTCTAATTAAGTCTCATCATTCATGGTTAGTGTATGCTTTGGCATGCTTATACATGTTTAATCATGTTAAATTATACATTCATATTTAATCACATTAAATACACATAATCTAGTTTTATCCTTTTACTATATTATTTTCCCTAGCCGAGGAAACCAATTGGGCCAAGCCTTAGGTAGTATGTATGAATTACAAACCCAAAAAAGACATAAATAACATTTCTAAGTATTTCTTCTTAGATCTCCTTGATGAGCCTTCTTATCCATTTTGCTTCTTGCATTTCTTCCTCATATTCTAACCTTAATACCTTAGATTACATGTGAGGGGAGTTAAATGAGATAAGAAGAGAAGTACAAAAGGAAATAAGACAAAAAAATGCTAGGACACGCTGGCCTAATTTTATCAAAGAAAAATCCATACAAAGTAGATCGATCATATTGGTCTTAGGCATATAACTAGTCTTCATGCCAATCAAACACTCTTAAAATGAATATCTAATGTATCACATATATCCAATATTGAAAACATGGATTACGATTGAATTCTAGAATTATAACACTTATAAAACTAGTATTGGTTAATCATATTCATTTTCTTGCTTTATCTAGGAAAATCAATCTCATTGGTCATATAATTTAATTTTAATTAATTATATTAGTATAATTAAGTTTCATTTCTATATTTATTTAATTTTAAACCTTTTAGAATCAAAATGATAGAACATCATAAAGCAAGAAAGTAATATTTCCTGTACACATGTATGAGGATATGCACATAAAAGAGTAGGCCATATCATAATCTCAATTTGATAGCACTCATCACAATTAAATTAGATCAACTTATAATCCTTTTAATTAATTTAAATTCCTAATTCCATTAGAAAAATAAATTAATTTAGGATCATAATCAAATTTTTACTGGAAATTAAAATTTCATGTAGAAATTTTTATCAACATGTCATTATCTCCAAAAATTGAAAAATTGATCAAATAAATTAAAAATTCATTTAATTTAATTAATTTTATGATGATACATGACATATATTTATATCAGTACAAAATCCAATCATATTGAATTTTATTTGATTAAAAATTTCTAAATAGTTAATCACAAGAATCAAATTCGAGTTGACTGCAAAACCATTTGCAACTTGATTTGTAGAAAATGATCCAAACTACTTTAAATCCATTCTAGTGGCCATTGACATATTTCTTGATCACTAATAATCAATTTTGTTCAAAGTCATGAAACAAATGGAGAATTAAAGTGACAAAATTAGACCATTTACTGAACAAGAAATATGACAATTTTGACAATCAAGCAAGTTTATCAAACTAATTGACATGCAAATGTTTCTTACCATTTATAAACATTTAATTAGCATCATTTACATCACATATATGTATTAAAGATTAATTCTAAAAATATTATCAAAATGACCTAAATGGTTAAAAACCCACTACTAACCAAATCATATCATTCAATTGTTTTAATTTTTAAACAATTTCAATTGAAGGAAATCATGAATAGAATTAAAGGAACATTTTAATCCCTTATTATATTGAATTAAGTCATTAATCAATAATTTAATACAATACAAAAGCCAAAAATTGAATCAACATACCCTTCCTATGGGCATAACACTTACGTGTATAAGAGGATTTCATCTTTCTTGATTTGGCCATTTTAATGCATAAAACACCATAAATCCAATTTCAACATGCCCCAAATTCACATTTAGTAACATTAAAATGAATTTGAATAATCAAAATAATATTAAAATGCATATATCAACTAAAAATACATAATATCACATATCATGGATATTAATCATAAACATTATTTTCATTAATTTTAAAATATCTATAAACCTAGCTCTGATATAAGTGTTTATTTTTCTTGATCATACATAGCAAAAAAAAAATTAAAATTTGAGAAAAATTAGCAATGATAATCAATCTAGATAACTTAAAATCCATTCTAAATAATTAATTTAGCAGAGTTTCTTAATTAACCGTAAAAGATAATTGTAGCTTCTTTATATGAGCTATTCTTAATAGGTTGTTTCAAACCACAGTGATCCTCTTTCATGAACACCTCTAAGGTAATCTATAGAAGTTTTTAATAGAGAGCAACTTGAAATTCAAGGTGCTAGTAAGAATTTCAAGAGGATGATGGAAAAAGAAGAAAGTATATGTCATTTAATTTTTCTTATGTTCCTATTTCTGCAATAAAATGTGTGCATATGATGGCTACTACTATAAAGGTTATTTTTTCTTTAAATCAATCCTTATTAGGTTAGATTTTAACACTCAAAATCTACCCTATGTTGAACTAGAATGGACGTACCAACTAGGCCTTATTTAGTCATATAGGCTTAAGCCTTTAAGTGGGCTTGTTTATATTTTGCTTTGGCACCACTTTCATTAATCTTATGTGGCACTCCTAGGCCTTATTTTAGATTAATAATTACTCTAATTTAAGGCCTTTTAAACCCTTTAAAGGACTATAAAAATTTAGATGCAAGGATAATTAAAATTTGGACTTAATAAGGCTTAAGTTCAAAAACCCTAATTTCTAGACTACATATTTGCAAGTGGGCCCCAAGCCCATTTGCTTATTCCTTCTTCTTAATTCCTTTTCCAATGACATCTCATATTAGTTGAACATCCAATCTGATTGAATCTTTCTCAAGTCCTTTTATGTGTGAGACCCTAATGGTTTATATAATAGAGTGGCAGTATACAATGAAATAGAGTCCTAGTCTAATTAGGATGTTATGGATTCAATCTAATTGAATCAATATCCATTCACCAATTGACATATCACTTATGCACAAGTCAAGAGAGGATCTAACTATACTTCATGACTACCCAAGCATTGAAAAGTCAAGTGGTTCGACTTACCCTTCCATATATAGTTGCGATGCAATGAAATTATTTCCCCATCTTTTACCTCATCCAATTTTGAGAATGGACTTATGTCAAGTCATAACATAACTAAGGTTATCTAGTTAAGCCCTAGATATATTATTTTGACAATTTCACCTTTATTCCAAAAATGCCATTTTTGAATCCCATTAACACATAACACTTTGCTTTACCTAGAGATTTAAATATAGGTTACTTATAAGAACTGTAAGATGAACTCCATACTATAATATAGGCTGGTCAATCCTTTATTGAATACTACCCTATCTTCAAATATTTCATGACATACCCAAGCACCTCATAATGAATACTTTTTTGAAGTAAAAGCTTTAGAGTCAAAGTATGTCACTCGATATTTAAGATAGTTATTGATCTCAAGTTTAAGTATACTTGCCCCATGAGATACTTTTAATAACATAAATTAAGTATCCATGTGAAGATCTCCTAGTAAATCTTCGATGTACTCTCTTCCCAAATAAATATCCATATGTTAACTTTACGCATCACTATACTTCTAGCTTGTGAGAACTACTGCTTAATCCAATTAAGAAGTATAACTTGTGTTAATCTATCTGTATTTACAATATTCCATCTTGTTAATAATATGATTAGGGATATTTAGGTATACCACATTTGCATGCAATAAAAATCCCATATCATAAACACTTCATGATTTCCTCTACGCTATGATTTATACTAGTGACTTTATAACATGGTTTAAGACATTGCAAGCAATTATAGCTAATATATATAAAAGTATAATGATATAAAGAGAAAAGCCTTATTATAAATTCTCAAAGTTTAAATACATGAATATAACCTTATTCCATGAGTTATGTGACATACTTCTGACGTAATAAGCATGTAATTAAATATAAATACCTAGACATATGTATGATAAATAGAAAATTACCTAATAAAAAGTGGAATGTAAAAAGAAAAATTCATTAACAACATAAAATATAATTTTCATACTATATGAATACACTATTAAGTAACTATGATTAGTGTATTGCCTTTTTTACTAATGTGTAAGTGAATAATCAAGGTGGGTGAAGTAGCAGATTGACTCCTAAGAACATCAAAGTGAATGCACTAAAGGTAAAAGTGAGAAGAATCCACTATAAGCATTTTCATATGCTAAAGTTTTTTTCCATTAATAATTGTATATGTGTTATATAATGTATTTGTGTGTAACAATAGTTCAAACATATTATTTTAGCACCATATATAATTATGCAAGAATGATTTATTATGTGATATATTAATATGGCATTTATAAAAGAATGATCATACTAAGAAAACTAAATAGAGAGCATAATTATGCAAAAACAAATGAGAAGTGGTGAAATTAGAAATGTCGCATCCTATACCTAAATTTGATTATTGGTTGAGTATAATGGTATTACATTTTCAGTGGTATCAGAGTGGGTGGGCATTCTTTAGTGCAAAATGGCTCAATACGTAATGCCCATAAGTTAGAGTTTCATGAACATTACCTCAGAGGCCTAAATAGTGCTCCTTGGGAGTTAGGGCACCTTAGTAAGGCTAAAAAGGGAAGTATTGGTCATAAAATATTGACAAGCCAAAAATTGGATAAAATGAAAAAATTTTAAAATTTAATAGAACTAACAAATTATTTTGGACCAAGAACTAGTGAATAGTGACATAAAATGATCTTGTACTAGGATAGCTTCGGGATATGCCCGAACAGAACTTAAAATGCCATAAAATGAGTTTGTATTAGGATAGATTTGAGATGTGCTTAGACAAAACTAAAAATACCATATCCTAAAGTTTAAAATTCCAATCTACATATTGGTGAAGGAATTTAATTTTTAGAGATTATCTAATATTTATTCAGAATTTCTTATTTTCATGTGTCAATAGTAATCGCTTTTGCAATTTGAGCCTAAAATTTTACTAGCCTTTTAATAAGCCTAATTGAGGATTTTTAAAATGAAAATGACTATTTTTAGAGGTCTACAAAAACTGAACTGAATTTCTAAAATTTAAAAAGAAATCAAGAGAATATGGGCTGTTAGATTGCCATATGTCATAATCCAAGCCATCTACCTACCTAATATAAAAAGGGCCACACCTATCAAGAGGTCACATATGCAAACAAACTCCTCCTTCCCCATTTCTGCACAAAACTAATGCCATTCATCTTCCTCCTTCTCTCACAATTTTTGACTTCTCTCTCCTACCATACAAACCTAAAACTCACAAAAATTATATAGTATAAACCCTTCATGACCCTTAGAGCCTATTTTAAGTGGTAAAATTTTAAAATTTTGCCTAGAAAAAGAGATAATCAATAAGGCTGAATAGTGCCAAAATTATGTGAAGTGAGCATTTTCTAATTTTTATTTTTCTTTTAGGTAGCCTAAGTGACTCTAAGAAAATCCATCTTTATAGATTTCAATTTGGAGGTTGGTAGAATTTTTAGGAAATTTTCTAACCGAAAATTACTTATGTTTAGGTTAAAGAGAAATGATGGAAAAGGAAGCTCAACCAAGGCTTTAAAGTGGTGGAAAAGAGGTGTTTTCACACCTTAGGTATGTGGACTTAATATAATTGACACATGCCATATGAAATTGCATGTATTTGTGCATGCGAATGTGAATAGAATTCATGTAGGTTAGGGTTTGGTGTTGATTTAATGTATATTAATTATGTGAAAATGATAAAGAAAGGGTTGTATGAATGATATGGGTGAGAGGAACTAAGTGTAGGTATGTGTGCTTGGAATAGTAAAATGATGTGTGTGTGTGTTGTGGTGTGTGTACATGTATGTGACATCATAGGTATGGCATTATCATAGACATGGCATGAAAATAATGATAGGAAAATGAATGGGAGAAATAAGATGATATAAATAGGTATATATCATTATGTGATCTAAATTGGTAAGTAGTTATGTACATGAAATATGTGTGTGAAGTGGTCACTTGGAATGTGGAAATAATAGCTTTATGATATATGGATAAATGGTGACAATATTGATGTATCATAGTGTATAAATGACTAAATTTGAAGTTGGTATCTATAATTGTATGGAAATCATAATCTTAGTAAATGACCAAATGAATAATGATTACTACAAAAATGACTAAATTAATAGAGACATAAGGAGAATTGATCAAATGACTAGCACTTTTGCAGATAATGACCTATAATTGAGAAAGGTGTATAAGTGCACCCATATTAGACATGTGAGATGTTAATATCATAATGATAATTAAAAGATGGCTATTAACTAAACAATAAAGAATAATCAGTAACTAGGCCTATCAGTTGGATGGGTTAACTAGTAAACTAGGGAATTAATAGCTGTTAAGCAAATTGGTCCTTTTGGGACCACTGTTGTATGATGGACATGGTAGGTGTAGCTATCGAGGTTCTGATGTTGAGCCTTGCACACCTAGGTATTAAGAGGTCCCATAAAGCTGATCCTTACTACCCATTTTTATTGTGTATATTGGGAGGTTCCATGGGGCTGATCCCTGCTATCCACCAATTGGATGATAGACATGTTTATTAGGATATTGGGAGGTCCCACGAGGCTGATCCCACTAGTGAACACAAAAACATATGACTGTGTTGTGTTGAATGTTGTGGGTCTAAGACCCTATGTTTATGTGTTCACCGTATGTGATGGATTTGGAGGACTAGAAAGGTCTAGATGTTGTGGGACTTGAGGGTGATGAGTATAGGATTGTTTTTATGTAGGAAAATTTTTTAGTTTTCCACTTGGGTAACCGTTATGCTGTCAAATTCTCTATAAAATAGATAACTGATTAAAAAAAAGCACTTTATTGGACTAGAATAGTTAATACTAGGATGTTATACAATAATATAGATAACCCAATTAAGATATACCATAAAATATAAATGGGCCATAAGTGTTAAATGAGTACAATTTGAGAATAATTTTTAGAAGGGTGACCTAGGGGTAGTAGCATTCCTTGTCTGTTTCCTTTAGGAATGATAAGAGGGGTTACATATAGTAGTATCAGAGTGAGTTTAGGCATTCCTAGGTGCAGTATACATAAGTGCCAGGGTTTAAGAGTTTTCCTTGATGATAAAGCTATACTGCCTGAGGTTCATAGAATATTTTCTATGTAGTGATACAACATGAGCAAGTAGACCCCACCAGATTAAGGAGAAGAGGTGGCCAATCATACTCTTACCACTATTCATGATCAAGAAGAAAGTGCAACCACACTTAAGCTTAATGATATTGCATAATCAGCCACAGCCTCAACCATAGCCTCTTGCTTAGGCTTTACCAGCATTGTTGCAGTAGATAGTGGAGCTACTAAGACACACTGCTGCACCACCTCCAACTATAGCACCACTAGTTGTATTGATAAAGACATACTTGGAAAGAGTAAATAAAATGGGTTCTGCAGACTTTCTAGCCATGAGGGAAGATGATGTTGTGAGGGCTGAGTATAGGCTAGTGTAGAACCTCAGAGTCTTAGAGCAATAGGAGTGCATTGAGGATGAAAGCTTAAAATATGCCACCACTCTCCACAAAGAAGAAGCATTCCACTAGTGGGATACAACCAAAAGCAGAAAGCCAGTAGCTGAGGCCATAGGAGTACTTTCTATAAGAGTTTTGTAAGAGATACATACTTAAGTCCTATAAGGTCAAAAAGAGGTAGGAATTCCTATATTTGGAGTAGGGATGGAGGTCAGTGTTGGAATATGAGTAGGATTTTGCTCAATTGAGTAGATATGTTGAAAAGCTTTTACCCACTGATAAGGAGAGTTGTTAGATGTTTAAAAAATGCCTTAATGTCGAATTGTAGATGCAGATTGCCATAATGAAGATTAAGGATTTCTAGACACTAATAGTAGTAGCTTATGACATAGAGGAGATGTTGAAGAAAAGAGGGAGTTATTCCAGAAGAAAAGGCCACTCACAAACTAGTTCAGCTCTAAGAGTTAGCAAGAGACAGAGGGAGTTCCACCTTAGACAATAGTCCTAGAGGTAACCTAAAAATCAATCTTAGAGGTAGGCCTAGCCTTAGAGGTTAGGTTAGACCTTTCCTTTTAAGCTTCGATCATCACAATTGGCCTTTAGTTCTCTCATATCTATTGTTATAAGTGTACCCCCGATGTGTGGGACTTGTAGTAAGAGGCATTAGGGGCAGTGTTGGAAAAACAAGAGAGGAGAATGCTTTACATGCAGAGCTAGAGATCATTTTCAACGAGATTATCCCTTAAGATAGCCTAAGGCTACACAGATATAGGCATTAATAGCAGTAGCATCTAGCAGATGATAGAGGCAAACTAGGTATAAGCAGTCGAGTAGCAGTTAGAGGACTAAACCTCAGGCTAGAGTCTCAACACATTAGTATGCCATTCGAGCCTATGACAAGGCTAAGGCTCCCAACATGATTGCTAGTACTTTCTATTTATTTAATGTTCTTATGTTTGCTTTGATAGATCCATGCTCGACCCATTCTTACATTTGCACCACACAAGCTCGAGAAAAAGGGTTAGAACTAGAACCCATAGACTTAGATATTAAAGTTAGTAACCCGATTAGACATAGTGTGACAATGAACATAATATATAAACACTACCATTTGATGGTACAAGATTGAAGTTCCTAGTGGATCTTATTAAACTCCCTTTTTCATAAGTTTAATAACATATTTGGTATAGATTAGTTAACAGAACACCGGGCAATGATTAATTATAAGAATAAGAAACTTAACCTCTAGATAAAGTAGGGACATAAGGTGGCAATCGTGGGCAATAGAAGTTCCTTATCCCATATTATTTTGGTTGTCATAACAAGGTGACTCATCCGAAAAGGATGTGAGGCATGCCTAGCTCACATAGTTGACACCAGTAACCCATGGTATCAAAATTCTTGGATGTATTCCTAGATGAACTACTAGGGTTACCACCACATCGAGTGTTAGACTTTGAGATTGAGGTATACCCTTGCACTACCCTAGTATCTATTACTCCATACTAAATAGCACCTGTAAAGTTGAAAGCATTGAAGGTATAGTTGAAAGAACCATTTGATAAGGGCTCCATTAGGTTAAGTACCACACCTTAGGGAGCACTTGTGCTATTTATGAACAAGAAAGACGAGTCACTCTGATTATGCATCGACTATAGGCAACAAAATCGGGTAAAAGTTAATAATAAATACAACCTCTTTGATTAGTTATAAGGTGCCAATATTTGACTTGATATCAGGGTACCACTAGTTATGAATTAAGGAAGCTGACATCCCTAAAACTGCAATTAGAACCTGGTATAAGCATTACGAGTTCTTAGAGATGCCATTAGAGCTCACGAATGCTCCAGCCACCTTTATGTATTTCATGAACCATATTTTCAAACCTTCTTTGGATCAGTTCATTGCGATGTTTATAGATGATATCTTGGTGTGTTCTAGGAATCAAGAGCAAAATGAGCAATACCTCTGTATTATACTATACATACCGAGAGAGAAGTAGTTATATGCCAAGTTAAGTAATTATGAGTTCTAGTTAAATGAAGTTGCTTTTTCGGGTCACATTGCTTTAGCTGGAGGCATTAGAGTAGATCTAAGCAAGGTGAAAAAGCTATGCAAGAATGGAATCCTCATAGGAATATGATGGACATTTAAAGCTTTATAGGACTAGCTAGGTATTATCAAATATTTGTAAATGACTTTTCCATGATTATAGCCCTGTTGACTCATATATTGGGGAAAGAAGTGAGGTTTGAGTGGGATGATAAATGCTAGGCTAGTTTTGATAAGTTAAAGACTATATTGATAGAGGCTTTAATCCTTACTCAACTTGAACAAGGAAAAGTGTTTGTCATATATAGTGATGCCTCACACAATAGGTTTGGTTATATCTTTATGTAGAAAGGCAGGGTGATTGCATATGCCTTTAAATAGTTAAAACCTTAGAAAGGAACTATCTTATACACGTCTTGAAGTTAGCTACCATTGTATTTGCATTAAAGGTGTGGAGACACTATTTGTATAGAGAGAGGTGTTATATTTACACTTATCACAATAGCCTAAAGTACCTACCCAAACAAAAAGAATTAAACATTAGGTAGTGACAATGGATGGAGTTAATAGAGGACTATGATTATGTGATTGACTACCATTTAGGAAAGGCAAATGTGGTTGTAGATGCCTTAAGTTAGAAGTTCATTGCTACCTTGAAATCTATGCATGCCAAAGTAGTGTATACAAAAAAGGATACAATCTTAGCTAAACTGTAAGTTAAACCTAACTTCAAGAAATAATAAAGGAGGCCCAGATGAAGGATGATCAATTAGTGTAAACCATGGGCATGGTAAAAAAGGGGAATATTACTGGGTTTAAATTAAGAGCTAATGAGACTTTATGTTACTAGGGTAGGCTATGTGTTCCTAAAGTGGATAAACTAAGAACCCAAATCATGAAAGAGGCTCACAAAGCTCCATACTCCATGAACCAGGATGTACAAAGATGTATCTTGATTTGAAACCCTAT
>CANXYI011926631.1:0-15678 GCA_948208565.1 Hura crepitans | reverse complement strand
ATAAATAGAGACTATAAGAATGTATTAAGGAAAGATGCAAGCTTATTCTTAAAGAATACTGTAAAGTAAGACATAATGAAAATATGTTAAATTATAACCAGACACATAGTTGGAAATGAGCATGAGAGACAATAACACTTAACCACTACTCAGTATAAAGGATAAATTAGGGTGAGACGGCAAAATTATGAATAGAATAAATGTAGGAGTGTTATAGGTAAAACATTTAAAAATATATAGGGGAATAAAGACATGGTTAGAGTTAGCTGATACTAATGGCTATTATTTACTGCTGATTGAGTCCCAGCATCAACTAAAACAACTTATAAAAGCCATCGATAAGATGAGTCTATCATAAGTATTGTTTGCATGCTGAATGTGTAATGATTATTATTTTTAGGATTTTACATGCATGACAGTGTAACAAGGACATCATATATATTCCTAGATGTAATAGATGGACATGAGCCTTTGTTGTAATAAGTCCAATTAAGTCTAGTACTAAATAATATATTAATTGATTATTAAATATAATAACATTTCTTATCGAGTTAAATGAGTTATGGGGGAGAGTAGTATTAAGATAGTGACCTACTGGGAAGTAGCATCTCTTACCTAGACCAAAACAGATCAGGATAAGAGATGTTGTCAGGTCTTTCCAATTAAGGATAATAGTGATTGATTAGTTCACCTTTTTATATGCTTAAAGGCATGAGGCTTGTGAGTGATGGATATGTTAGAACTCCTCCAATCTTGAATGAAAAATGGAGTCATGGTTCACGATACCATACCGGGAAAAAGGACACATTTTATATAGTATGCAATGTATGGGATTGATAAAAATTAGAATATTAGATGGCATATTATTTGGACACTTTTAGATTGAGATTCTCCATCCCCAGTGGAGTTGCCACTGTAGAGATTATGTATTTTGTCAAGGACGAGGGTGGTTAGTGGAGTCACCACCTAGCCTCTACATTAGGACCTTTGATCTTTTGTACCAGAAAGGTTTGGAATTCAAATCTTATTTATGCCCTTATAATATATAATATGATTTATATTGTAATGTTTATCAATCCTGTATCAAGCATGCATTATATTTAAATCAGTTATGTCACCTTTTCATGTACAAAAAGTAAATTAGCATTATTTAAAGAATACAACAAGTATATTGTAGGTTTAAAAATGAGGCATTGATTAGTTGTGATATAAACTGACAATTACCCGTAATTCTTTAGGAATTAGCGATAATTACCTAACTCCTATCTTTAGTAGATTGGCCTTTATTAAAATACATTTTTTAGTGTGACTTTTAATTAGAGAAAACTTAAAACCATTTTGTTAAGAAAACACCATTTAATTAGATAGAAAACCATTTGATGTGAAATTAGGCATTTGGCATGTAAAACTTGTTAACTACCTATTACAACCCAAAAATAATCAACATAATAGAAAAGGTACAAAACCAAAAGAGAATAGTCCATAACACTTAATTGGTCCCGCCTGTACAATGCTAAGTCTGTGTTAACTCTGTAAAGCTCTGAAAAGTGTCTGTGCAGACTACTGCTAGTAAGGGTAATTATGTTAGTTCAGACCTCCACTCCAATGAGAAAGGTCACTTGCATATAACTCAAAAGAAAAGGTTAATGATGCCAAATAGAGATTCATAAGGACTCATAAAGGGGATTGAGAAATACAAATACATGTGAAAATTGTAACTCAAAGTAAATGTTTGCACAGACTATGTTCCTCATAAGGGAGTCTGTTCGGACTATATGACGGAATAACATGCTTAACACAAATATATCAATACGAACTATGTTCTTTGTGAGAGAGAGTCTATGTAGACCTAAAAGATAGAATACACAAGGAAGAGACAAGATTATCCATATGGACTACGTTCCTCGTGAGAGGGAGTCCGTGCAGACTAAACAACAGTTTCAGTATGTCAACAATATACATATTATAGGATGAAATATTTACAAAACATGATAACATTAGAGGATTATGCCAAGTAAGTAGAATACATTAGAACATAATAAGACAAATAAGACACTGTTATTGAAGATAAGTTTATGCGAACGACAAATCATAAATATACCAATAAGAGTAGTCCATGTAGATGTCATTATAAATATAGGTAAGTCCATGCAATTAAGATGAAAATTACATAATAGTTATATCACAAAAATAGTCAATTGTATAATGTCAAACAACCTAAAATGATGACCTACTTCTATGATTGAAGTGGGGATTAAATAGAATCACCTCATTTGTGATAAATCCTTAAAGATCCTAGGCCTATGAAAATATTATGAATGTAGAGTAGGATCCCTAAAATCTTACCTTATGATTGAACTCTTCAACAATGGCACAAAGTGTGGAGGTTTAGAAGGAAATAAATTTAAGTGAGGGCTAATGGATAAGTAAATCATATCTTAGTCAGAGTCCTCTCCTGGACTCACAAAATTAATCTCTTAGATGCTCAAAACACTAATCTTAAAGAGCCTCCAAGCCTCCCCCTTTTTGAGCTCCCTAGGAGGGGTATTTATAGTATCTAGGGTCAGGTTATCCCATCTAGAGGTGGTAGAGTCCTTCTAGGATTGGGATTCATCATCTGGATAGGAATCCCATACTTCTGGAAGGTTTCATCGACAAGTCCATGTGAACTAAAATGCTTGGTCCATATGGACTTATATTGTTTTCCCATCAATCTATGAGCTTTAGGCCAAGTCTTAGGCTAGGTTTATGTTATTCAGTGCAGATGGGGCTTAGGCTTATTCTGTGTAGACCTTGGGCTATGGGCTTGATATAAAGGATTAAGCTAGTATGGACCTAGGTTAGGTTTATCCATGTGGACTATATTTCAGGGGCTGAAATAGGTCTATATAGATTGGCTTCCTAAGGGATTAGTGCTATTGCTTAAGAGCCTATCTCTGGTTATCATCATAAGCCAAACTTCAAGCATCTATAGATGGACTACTTTTTAAAGAAGCTTGCTGAGTTATATATTGATGAGATCATTAAATTACATAGAGTGCCATCTTTCATTATATCGGATTGAGACCTAAGGTTTATCTTTTAAGGTAGAAATCAGATCCTTCATATGTTTTATCAGTTAAAAAAGTTGAGATTAGACTTGATTTATCTTATGAGGAAGAGCCAGTGAATATATTGTCAAGAAAAGTCAAAGAACTATGGAATAAGAGAATGCCTTTAGTAAAAGTGTTCTAGAGACATCACAACATGGAAAAAGCCACCTAAGAAGGTGAAGCTCACATAAGAGAGCAGTATCCTCAGTTGTTTTAAAAAGGTAATTTAAGGATGAAATTTCTTATAAGAAGGGAAGAAATGTAAAGCCTAAAAATCCCAAAGTTATTAATAGTACTTCTCGAAATGTGAATGGTGTTCCAAAGACTTGAGTACATTGAAGCAACTAAATGGAAGTATTAATCATAATAAAATTTTGGGCAAAGTTTGTAATGAAAATGAAGTCAATAATATGGATGAAAGCAAGAGAAAATTTTTATGATAATACCACAAGAATAGCGACCTAGTTATAGTTGAGCTATAAAAATATTTCATTTTTACTCAAATTAACTTAAAATTGATATAACCTAATACTTAAATTTTACAACTAGTCTATTGGCATTGGAATTGAAATTTTTGGATATTAGGAAGTATTTTTATAAAATCAGACAATGACAAAATTTAGGTTTTTTTATCACTTTTTCTTGGTTTTTCAACTCAGGTAAATAAAGATTTACTTGTTTGATTTGTGTGATTTTATAGGACATATTAGAGTTTTGAAAGAGGGTTTTAAGTAGTGGATTTTTAATTAAATTAAAAAGAATGAAATAGGGGTTTTATGTATGTCTTATGATTGATTTGAGAAGAGATGTTGACCATTTAACTTCTTAACCAATTCAAGGGTAAAAGTTATTTATATTATGGTTAATAAGTGAATTGTGACAATCTTCTTCCTCCTCTTCTCTTATCAAACCTAACGGTTACACTAAGGGAGAAACCCTTCATTTACTCTCCTTTATCCTTTATTTAGACCCTAATTTCATCATTCTAGCACCTAATTACATACCTTTAAGACCTCTAAACACCCTTTAAGCCATGGAAATCATGATTGGTTAGGAGATTTTCATGGTGGAAGCTTGATGGGAATAGTGACACATTTTTGTACAGGTAATTTTTTTGGGTTTTTACATTTTTCTAAGGCTTCTAGGGTACCAAGAACATGTTTTTTAAGTCAGTTTTAAGTTTTGATTTGTATATGATTTTATAAGAATTTTTACATGTTGAGCACATGTTATGTTGTATAATAAAGTAAAAGAGGGAGAAACAAAGGCAAGGAGAAGGCATAATCAAGATAGTGTGGTGTATTTTGACTCTAAAGTAAATGTAATCAAAGTAATTTATAATGTGTATGCATATGCTCTCATGAAAATGTATGTGTATGTGTGTGTGTGTGTGTGTATGCATATATGGAAATATGAGTTTTCGGGTGTAATATGGTTAAATGCTCAAGAATAATGTTATGTGATCTTATGAACATGTATGTATGCCATTGGAATGATTAATTGATGAGGGATGTGCATATGGGCATAATGGCCGAATGTCCTAATGTGTGTGTGTGTGTGTATGGGCCTTAATTTTGTTTTGGTTATTTATATCCTATATGGTTAATTGAGCTTATAGGTAGGTTCAATTACCTAATGGGGTTGCTTTATTGTGTGAATTCATGTTAGATGACGAGTTTAACTCATATAGTGTATAAGGCATATTGAGGCCAAATGGCTTTCCTTTCGTGTATAATAGTGCTCAATGCAATCATGCCATATATAGGTATAGATATATGCCTATTTTAATGGTAATAAGACCATTGATGTTCCTTATGTATAAGGAATCTTATGTGAGAAAGAATGGTGATCCTTGATAAAGCTTATGTCATATTGAATTCCATTCTAATTATATGCTTTAAAGGATGTTACATATGGATAAGATATGTATAATACCATATGAGTACAAAGATGAGTAAGCTTGGTGGTTATGCTAACATGGCCAAAATTCCTAAAGTTTGTTATGCTAAGCTTGTAGTCGTGAGTAATTGATAAAAATATACATGTTACTTTTGACATGATATAATGGCCTAAACTTATGCTACCTAACTTAAAATGTGTTATTTGTTATATTATGGAACATGCACATATGATGTGTATGTAATCATATTGAGGTATTTGTGGTACTATATGTTAAAGTTCATACGAGGAAATATGATAACAATATAAGACATTATACTTTTCGTCATTTCATCATTTTTTGGTTAAACACTCTTTAAAAATCTACTTAAAATTACTTTATAACGATGAAACTAATGTGAATGGTGAGTAGTGCATATAAGTAAATAACCTAGATTGGACAGGTTGATCGGTCAAGTAGGTGTTTAGCAGCTGTTAGGGTACTTTTGTACCTAGTTTGATGACCTATGCATCCTATAATGATGTTACTAGGCCTTCAAGGTCCTAATGACCTTTGAGTCCATATTGTTGGGCCTTCACGATCTTAATGACCTGCGAGTCCATGTTACTAGGTCTTCATGGTCTTGATAGCCTTAGTGGCCCAAGTGTCTAATTATCCAATATAGCTTATGTGTTTTCTTAATTATTGGCATAAGAAATTCCTAATGATATAACTTAGGACATTTTGTAAAGCTGACATTCATTGTTAATGATATGTTCTGGATAATACATATGCATTATGAATTTTGAGATACACGCATGCATCTTATGTTATGATTAAATCTTATGTATATTATATATATGTATTTTATGTTGCTTTTTATGCATGTATGATTGTGGATGTGTGTATATAAATTACTTTAATTACACCTCTAAGCATTCACTTAGCACATTGTTGTTTTTGTGATGTATAGGTATAAAGGTATGATTAAGCTGAAGCCTCGGTACAATTAGAATATCAAAAGAAGGCTCTTCATTTGGTAATTTGTTACGTGTATAAATTATGTGATGTACATAAATTAAGAGCACTCATATGAGGCATTTAGGGAGTTTAGCCCTAAATTATAATAATAAATGTTTTTTAACTTTTTGAGTATGTTTTAACCATATTTAAAGATGTTTAAGATATTTTGACTTGTGTGATATCTCTTTCTTAAGATTGATTCATATTTTTGGGATGATGGTTGTTTAGAGTGATTAGAGGATCACAAATGTTGAGGATTGAGATTGTTTTTCTATAAAAGTGTTTTTCTTTATATAGGTTACTATTCATATTAGGAATAATCCCAAGATAGCAGTTATGCTGCTGGATTTTCAACACGAGGATTTTCCAATTTTATTTTCATATAGTAAAAGGTATTTGATAATTCAAATTTCTATAATTTTTTAATATTTACTAAAGTGGATCTAAACTAAGTATTTATATGTTAATGTTATGTTGGTTTGGATGACACTTTGTGTGTTGCTCCTTATTTGGGTCCACCGATCGGATTGGGTAATAGGTGCCATATAAACAGCATTATGGAAGTGAAAAATCAAAAATTTAATTTTTGATTCAATCAACTGTAGTTAATATTTTTTGTCATTTTATTTCATTTGAGAACTAAGATTTGATACCATTGTTAGTTTTTATCATATATGTATAGTGGAAATATAATTTTTAAAAAAAAAACAATTAGCAATAATAGATCCAAATGAATTAAATCGATTATCTATAGTTTTATACAAAGCAGCATAAAGTATATTACCATAAATAATTACATGTGTTCCTTTCCTTTTACTTTTCTGACTAGTTTTCACAAACCACAATGATTATCAATTGGGAATACCTACTAGGTATTCATAAGAGAAGTAGCAAGACTGAGGGTATGCAACTTTTTAGACACTCATAGAAAAATTACACAGATGAACAAAGAATAAGGAAAATCAAATGAGGGAGAAATAGAGAGGTTTTGGACCAATTACTTTGTCTATAATGTGTCTTATGGCTAATCACTAGCTAAAATCCTTTTAGGCTAGTTTTTAATATTTAAAAGCTGACCTAGATGGCCCCACAAGAGAGCCACATGCATAGGCTTTCCAAGCCTATGTACATTAGCCTAGTAATAGGCCTATACACAAATTGTACATGGCCTAGTGGGTCTATGGCATAAGAGGGCCACTTAATTACCCTTCTAATGGTTTGATCCAAGGCCTTTTTAATTCTTCAAATGACCATAAAAAATTATAACTAAAAAGCTCTACCAACTAATCTCAACAAGGTCTAGTTTTGGAAACCATAGTTTTGGCTTCCAGAAATGGACTAAGTCTACTTTTAGAAACCCTAGCCTTGGTTTCCTAATCTATCATTGAATCATTTCTCTCATTTCTTTTTTTCATCTACTAATGATATCTCATATCATTAATCCCTTCAAACACTTTAAATGTCCTTTTAATTCCTACAATGTGTGACCCTTTTAGTTTTCAAAGTACGTTGGCAGTACATAGTGCATAAGAGTCCAAGTCTAATTGGGATTTTTATGGTCCAATGTTATTGGCCCAATAATTGGTTCCTAATTAATTATCCACTTACTTACAAGTTTAGAGCTATATCTAGTCACACAAGAAGACTACCTAAGTGTTAAAAATGTCAAGTGGTTTGACTTAACACTTCCATATACAATTGTTATGCAATTCGTCTTTTCACTAGACTTTATCTCATTTAGGTTTGAGTATGGACATATATCAACTCAATGCTTGATTAGACATGCTAAATCAAGCCCTAAAATATGTTAGTTTTAATATATTTATTCCTTTATTCCAAAAATACCCTTATGAATCTCACTCACACTTGCATTTTACTTTGGCCAAAGATTCCAAAAATAGAGGCATATTATAATAGTGAGATGAACTCCCCATAATAATCTGAGGTGCTGAATCCTCTATTAACCATGCAACTACCTTCAAGTACTTCAAACCATACCTAATCACTTAGATATGTATACATTATAGCAATGTAAGAGCATTAGAGTCAAAGTATAGTTCTCTATACTTAAGATAACCTTAGTGATCTCAAGTTAAAAGATACTTGCAAAACTTATATGATGAGATTGTTTCACTGATATAGATTATTTATCCATGGGAACATTCTTATGTCGGGTCTCTAATGAACTTATTTCTCAAACATGCATCAACATGTTATCTCTAGGCATCACCATGCTTACAACTTATGAGAACTATTATTTGACTATGTCAAAGAGAATAATGTATGCTAGTCTATCTGCATTAACAATGTTGCATCTTGTTATTACTATAACTAGGGATAATTTTGGTATTTCGCATTTATAGGCAATAAGAATCTCACATTATGAACATTTCATAATTTCCTATGTATTATGAATATACTAAGGATTTTATTACATTATTTAAGATCATATAAAATTAATTAATTAACATAAGCACTATAGTGAAAAAGAATGCCTTTTATTATAAGCTAAAAAGTTTATTATGTACACAAAATATCCCTATTACATATAAGCTCTAGGGCATACTTCTAACAACTCTTTACTTCTAACATGCCTTAAAAACCCATAGGGTCACACACATAAAGAATTTGAGATGAGAATCATATTTATTAAATAATTAATGACATGAGTTGTCATTGAATATCGGCATAATAAGAAAAAAAAAAACAAAATTGGGCTTAGAGTTCACTAAGACGTATTTGACCTAGAATTAGGGTTAGATGCATTGGGCTTTGGAAGCCTAGTCTAGATTTTTATTTGCTTTTCAAAAGTTAATAAGGCCTCAAATTAGGCCTAGAGTGGATTTTAATTAGGGCTTCAAAAGGCCTTAATTGGCAGTCCAAAAGCAAAGCAAAAACTCATATGTAAGGCCCAATAAATGGGAATTACACAATGTGCAATAAAAGGCTCGATTCTTGGGACTTCTTAATAAATTTTGGTTCAGATTTTCATGAGGTAAAACTCAGATCTAAGGCAACCAATTGGCTATTAATAGCCTTAAAAATGTCAACCACCACATATTCTTACCTTATTTCTGCATTTACAAATGATTTACTACAGGAAGACTTTTTTCTTCTATTTCTCCAAAATTAAAAAAGCTTACTAGCCTCTAGCCTTTTTGGGTTTTCTCTTAGTCTCAAATTCATTTATAGATACCTTGAAGGTGTCCCTATGAGGATCATTATGGTTTGAGATAACCCATTAATGTGAATAAAAGAAAAGGAGCATGTCACGAATAATAGTAAAGTCTTTTAAAAAGTTTTTTTTTATTCATATCTATTTTCAAAATTGTTGTTGCCTTATCAATGTTTGGATTTTTTGAATAATTTTAAATTTCTATTATGCATGCTTGAAGGAAACCAACAAGGGCATTAGAGCCAGGTTACTATTGAAAGATTTGAAAATTCGATTATGGTAACATATATATTAATGACTGAATTATATATATGTTGGTTCTATGATTTTTCTATCCAGATCATATTAATGAGATTAATGATGATTTGGTATGTATAAAAATATTATCTTTATCACTTTAAAATTAAATTTGAATTATGCATCAAAACCAAATGTTTACCATGTTAAATATGTGTATATAATTGTTTGGATTTGTATTCATGTTATAGGCTATCCTTGATTGATTTTATTGTAATTATATTATAGTTTTATCATATGTATGATGAATTAAAATGTTGATTTTAATTCTAGACACCACAAGCATGTAAATTAATTTGAATAAAATTGGAGAATTAATGAAACATAAATTTGATTTTTGAGTGCTTAAAAAATTGACATTATGCAAATTTTGCACTCGGTGTTTTATTTATTTTCCAAAAATTCCAAAATTGATTTTTCATAAATATAAGATGTTTATAATTTTAGTTAGAAGTTTTTAAGAAAATTTTTTTGCACATGAATTGGATTCATAAACTTGCTTGATAGTTAAAATTGTGTATGGTTCTGTGTTATGTAATCACAATTTTTGTCAAATGAATTTGCCATCAGTTGAATGGCTCAAGGAGGAAATTTGGTTTCATAAACATCATTATTATAGGTCCAAAAAGGTATCAATGGTTATTAAAATTGATTTAAAGTTTTTTGAATTAGTTTTAGAGTCCAAGTTGCAATCGGTTTTATGGTTCACTTAGAGTTAGATTCCAAGTGAACTATTGCTTAAAAATTTTTAATTAAATTAAAATTATAATTGCATTGAAATTTCATTTTATAAAAAAAAACACATGATAATTATCATCTAAAATTTAATTATCTTAATATAAAATTTAAAAAATCCATTTAAATAAGGATAAGATGATTTTATCATCAAATGTTTAAATTTTATTTGGAATTGGATTCCTAGTAAGATTTGAACTATAATCTTTTATTGAATTTGAAATTCTAAGCAGATTAGAACTTTGAATTAAATTTAAGAGATTAGACTTTATCTTAATCTAATTGGATAAGAGTTATCTAATTGGATATGGATAGGAATCCTAATCTTGATTAGTTACTATTTATAAGGAATTGGATTTCTAGTAAACTACAACTATAATACTTTTAATTAAATTGAAATTATGTGGTTAGATTTTTAAATTAGTTAAAAGACTAACATTATCATAATAAAATTAGATTAAGATTTACCTAATTTAATAAGGATAAGGTTAAGGATAAGGATAAGAATCTAAAACTTGCTTGGTTTTATAATTTGTTTAGAATACAAATCCTAAATCGAATTAACTTATAATTTTTTGATTAGATTATAACTCTAATGAAAATAGAGAAGATGTAATTTAGTTATCTAATGAGATTAAATCATTAAATTACATGTTT
The DNA here is from genome assembly GCA_948208565.1 of Hura crepitans. Lineage (NCBI taxonomy): Eukaryota > Viridiplantae > Streptophyta > Magnoliopsida > Malpighiales > Euphorbiaceae > Hura > Hura crepitans. The sequence continues at coordinate 4,820 of CANXYI011926631.1, read as the reverse complement.
AATGTTGATGTAAACTCTATTATTACAAGTATTCATAATCAATTGATAGAGATAATTAATCAAACTAGTCTTATAAGAGTTATAATGCTAGTTAAGCATTGTATTTGATATTTTTAAGATTTATGCATTATATATTTTCAAGATTTATGCATTATAATGCATGTTATGGGTGTATGTCTAGCACGATGTCATCATATGTAATATGGCCAATGTGATTAATCATAATGCTAGGATTATTTTATTTTGATAAATTACACATGCGTGTCCAAACCTTTTCTCTCCAATTCTATTATTTTTCTCTTCTCATCTAACTCTCCTCACAAGTAATGTGATGTTTTCTTTACAAAGATATTATGTAATTAGATTACAATAGGAAAGAATAAGTGTAAGGAGCAAGGAGAAGAAGGCCAAAGCAAAGAGGACTAATGAATAGATTGTTAGAATAGTTTAACTATTTCTTTTATTTGGTTTGTAATTCATACATATTACCTAAGGTCTAACACAAATTGATTTCTTATGGCTTAAGAAATCAATGTAGTAAAAGTCTTTAACTAGATCCTATATTTAATGTGAGAAATGTCTATGTATGATTTAATGAGACTAAATATGCATTTCCATGACAAAGAATGCTTAAACCATGTATGATGAGACTTAAAGAGAAGAAATCCCTTAATTAATATTAAGACAAGTAAGCCTTTTGTTAATATGCATTGCATTAGAGTTCTCTTTAGTGCTGGATTATTTAGCATACTCAAGCCCATTTTGATTAATTATGATTACCTTATATTAATTGGTTCATCTTAATTGGTTTATTAGTTTGTTGAGCATACTCAAGGCAAACGGGTTATAGGTAAGATTGGGAAAATGTGTATGAGATACACATATACCAACTAATGATGAGTATTTGCATTAGATACAATTGGCATGAGATACCTACCATTTGAGTTATGGGATAGGCTTATTAGGCATACCCAAGGTTTGACCTTAACAAAGTTGGATTCTAATTTAGCAGGAAAACCAACAAGTTATCCTAAATCAATAGTGAAGGCTATTAGTTTGCAAAAAAAATAGTGGGAGGTGAAATGTAATTAATTAAATACCTTATTAATACATTCATAGACATGATCATGCACTAACATGTTTTCATTTTTCACATGCAATATAATATGTCCATAATGAGTTCATCCAATGCTAATGATCTATATTCAAGGTCAATAAGCTAACTGGCTCGAATTACATAGATTAGCTTAGAAACCTCAAAATTGTTTTAAGGACATAGATGTTGCTACATGCATCGTGTTAGCATCCATGTCTTTAGAGCTTTAAAAGCAATATGGGCATATGAATGCCCCTACCATACTATTCCACCTCAAAGAGTTATTTAAGGAATAGAGCAGGATAATAGATATAAGATAACTAAATTACTACAGAATGGTAGAGAAAACTTTAGCCATCCAACATAGGCTAAATATGAATAGAGATATTGAGTGATTGGCTAGCTTAGGGGTTATGATGAATGTAGATTTATGTATTGACTTAATTATGAGAAGTTTTCCTGATAATTATGTAATTTAGGTCCTTAACTATTATATGAACAAGATCACTTCTACCATCCTTGAGCTAATTAACATAGTTAAGATTATTAAAGATATTGTTAAGAAATAGAATCCCAAATCTATCATGGTTATTAATTCTTTTACTTCTAAGGATAATAATAAGATGAAGAATAAGAAGAAAAAGGCAACTGGTGCCTAAGGTGGGGTTGGCAAGAAGAAGAGAAAACAACTAGCTATTTTCCCTTTGACTATTAGAAAGAAGACTGCCATAGAAGGCATGTGCTTCTATTGCAGAAAGACTGGGCATTGAAAGTGCAACTGCAAAGCCCTTTTAGAGTTTTGACAGAAAGATAAGCAAGGTGGTATGTCACACTCCAACTTTCAATCCAATTTTTCTAAAGATAGAATTGGAATTATAAGAAAAGTAGAGAATGAAATAGATATACGGATTGAGTAAAGTTGGTTGGCATAAACAACGGAGTGAAAAATGAGTAAAGGGTAAAATTGTAAATACATAAGATGACTAGGGAAAATTTTGAAAAGTGTAATTAAAGGACAAGAGCTAAGTGGAACACATGTAGAAGGGTGAAAAACATGAATGTGGTATACGAGAAACATGAAAGTGTGAAAAGAATGAGGTTTAGGAGATAGTCCCGATGAATAGTGACACTAAGCCGTGAATAGTGCATTTCGAGCCCAATTTAAGTTGACCTTATCAACAGGTAGTATTAATTATTTAATGAATTGTAGTACAATTTGAGGAGAATTTAAGGTTATATATGAGGTTAAAAATTGAAAATGAGGTTTAAATTATGGTCTATGGTAAATAGTAAATCATTAAGGGCTAGATGAAAAATTCAAAAAAAGTGTAAAAAAAATCAAAATTGGCACATCCTAATACTAAAATAATCATAGGAACATGAAAATCATGTGATTCAAATTTTTATGACATGGGAACTATTAGGAAAAAATTAGGGAAATAAATTCAATTAATTGAATTTTTATGGAAAAATAGTGGAATTTTTGGTGCAAGGAGCAAAATGAGCCATTGGATCAAATAGTAATTTGGAAGATCTTGGCCATCCAAGTGTAATATAGATTAAATGAGGTGGAAATGATTAAATAATGGTTTTAAGGGAAATTACACATGGAATAAATCCCACCATCCATGTGTAAATGCCTTTTTTTTTAATCCTAGCTATCCATTCCCCATATAAATACCTAAATATTAATTAAATATCCATTTAGTTTTAGCTAATGTTTTCTCCCCAAAAGCCTCTTCCTTAGACAAAATTCACCCTTAGCCATTCTACCATTTTTACAGCTCAATCTTTACCAAATAATCACTAAAGATTATAGTTAAAAGGATTCTCTTTCTGGTCTAGTGTCCTAACATCCTTAATTTGCATGAAAAAAGAAAGGAAATAGAGGAAAAAGAAGATGAAGGAGAAGGTTAAAGGCTCATATACATATAAGCATACTGCTCCCTAATTTGGTTAATTCTATGGATTAATTAAAAATATATTAGCAAGTACTTGAATAAATGATTAAGAAATGATTAATTAATTATGTTTTAGTGGATTTTTTTTATGTTGAATATGGTTACAAAATTGATGGAGTTAGAAGAATGGATGATGGAAAGATGAAAGTGAAGAAGAAGATGAGGAGGAATTAAGCTAATATGGTATATGTATTATAATACCATGAGAAATATATATGTATGTTTATGGGATTTAGTGTTATATGAATACTTATGGAATGTAGTGAATCTTTATGTGTTACAAGAAATTGGTAACAATGGAATGTTATTAAGTTTTAAAAGAAGCAGTAGACTAAAGGAAAGAGTGAAAAGGAAGTTAAGATCTAGGTAAGCTATGCTAGGCCAAAAATGTTACTTAAGGAACAATAAAGTATTTCTATGATGAAACTAGTCATAAATGTGTAATATGCATGAATGACAATGTAGGAAGGAAATGGTGTTGTATAAGGTTATTGTTGATTAAATAATCAGTGAACTATATAAGATTTATAAAAATATATCCATGTAAATATACATATGAAAACAAGTAAAATAATATGGAAAAACATGAAGAAAGAGAAGTGCATAAGAAATTAATTATATAAGTAAGAAAAATAAAGTAATGTATATAACAAGAAATGAAATTTAGATATAATGAGAATTATACACACACACAATTGTTATGGAAATAATTAATGGGACTAAAATAAACAAAAATTTGATAAAGGAATCCTTAAGTTAAATAAGGGAAAATGATATAAGGAAATTGTAAGTGATTGGAATTGTGACACCCTTCACCCAACCTAATAGCCAGATTCAAATGAGAGATGGAACATTATGACACCTCCTACCTAAATCATTGCCAATCCAAATTAAAGATGACAAATTAACCTATTTTACCATCATTTATCTATCTCTCTATTATGTGCTTATATCATGAGCATCGGGGGCCAATGTGTAACTTTAACACTAGTGTCATGAAAATGAATGCTTAAAGCCTTACTATTACATTTTACGAAAATTCGGTAGTATAATGATTGCCTAGTGACATGTCCTGAAATAAACATGTGAAAATGACACTTCTATTGTGACACCCTTACCCGATTTCGTGAGAAATTAGATAAAGGCGTGAGCAACTCCCTAAGGTCACCCATCCCCAGATTACCCTAAGAATTCATTCATTTAACCTTTTTTTTAAAATTTTTAGTTTTTTACTTTGCTTCTTAAATTTTTCCATTTTCACTTTAATTACATGTCATAGCAATCAAAATACTATTGAACATTCATTCGTTTTGTTAGAAAAGTTTTTACAGAAAATCGGACAGCATAATGATTGTCCAAGTAAAAATCCAAATTTTTTTCTTGCAAGAAATAAGCACTTCTATATGATCATTCATTCATCTCTAATCTCCTGGACCCTCTGGTCCTATAATTCTCATCAATATATCAGCATATCACATGTAACATTATAAAATTTTCAACAGCATTCAAATCATAGGGTCTCAGACCTATCATTAACAGTAAAACACCGTATTTACATGCACTTTCATATTTATATACTTTTACATTTCTTTCATTTCATTTAACATTTATAGTTGTACATTTACTTATATACAATAGACTATCACTAGTCTCATAACCCTTATATACATATGAGTACAATCCTTACGTAATTAAAATACTAGACCAAAGAATAATACCCAAAGACTTTGACATGTCAGCTACTGAGGCTCGATTTCTTACCC
>CANXYI011926493.1:0-12055 GCA_948208565.1 Hura crepitans | reverse complement strand
ATACGATTACATTTCTAGTAGTTACACATAATTATCATAGTCTTCCTCATTTCAAGATCACTCTCTTTATATGAAAATTCATCCTGTTGGTTAAATCAACCTGTCATCTTGACAGAAGTTCAACAATAACCTGAACCTACTGGAATTGAGTTGCTACTTATTCCTTCTATTCTCTAATTGCTAAATTGAAAATTAGAATTCTACAGGACGTAGCTGATGAAGTGGTACAGATACAAAAAGCTATGGGAACTGGAGTAGATGTTACATTTGATTGTGCAGGCTTTAACAAAACCATGTCAACTGCTTTAAGTGCTACTAAGTCTGGCGGCAAAGTTTGTCTTGTGGGAATGGGCCACAATGAGATGACTGTCCCACTTACGCCTGCTGCAGCAAGGTATCTGATTTTATGCCATTATATCTATTACTATTATTTATTATTTTTTTTTGGTGGGGGGTTGAGAGTGAGTTTGTCCTCCGCAAGTTTGTTGGATTGAAGTAGAACTTAAGGAGTAAGATTTTGTAGCTGGAAAGAAAAATGAGCATGATAAGATTAATTTATAGAGACTTTGCTTTAATTCAAGGCAAGAATTTATAGTAAGGAATACAGTTGGGAAAGTGAGTGATGCGTGTGCGTTTCCAGAGGACAGTACAAACAAGCAACCCCATAACATATAACAAGTTGAGACATTCACAGAATTCTTGAAGTTGGATCATGTGGAGCACAGAGTGAAAATGATTTCTCAAAGCTCATTGTGTCATGGCAAAGCACTTATGCTTCATATAGTTAAGCATTTGCATTCATATTTCTGTATGGAAATTTTATTTGCTTTTATCTCTGTTCTCCAGGGAGGTTGACGTCATCGGTGTGTTCCGATATAAGAACACATGGCCTCTATGTATTGAATTCTTGAGGAGTGGTAAGATCAACGTGAAGCCTCTTATAACCCATAGGTTTGGGTTCTCACAGAAGGATGTTGAGGAAGCCTTTGAAACTAGTGCTCGTGGTGGTAATGCTATTAAGGTCATGTTTAATCTGTAAAACTAGCGCTGCATCCTATTTTAGACAAAAGCATGTGCGAAAAGAATAAAAGCCGCAGACATACACTTACCTATTTCTTGCGGAAATTAAAAAAAAAAATAAAGAAATGGCATGTAGAAATTCAGCATATGGATTGGTGCATATTGAATAAAGATATTAAAGCTTAAATGATCTATGCATTTTCATTATTTTAGTTCTTGCCTTTCTTTTATACATATTTGGAACTTTGTTTCGTTTAGTTGAAAAAAGCTGCTCAACTTCTTGACTAGGCAAAATGTGGATGCAATTTATCTTCATTTTCTTCCTCTTTGCTATAACATGTCAAAACTTGTTTGCCATAAGCCTGTATTCCCCCAGCAAAAGTGAAAAAACGGTAGGTCCTTGTGCCAAGGCATTAAGTGAATAATAGAGTACACGACTTGCAGAAGAAAAACACTTGTATAATCGGAGACTGCAGGATCGGAAAAGGGCAAAATGTTTCAAGTGATTTCATTTTTCCAATATTTTCGATAATTGATAACCGATAGAAAAAAGTAAAAGCATAAAAGCAGCAACATAAGATGCCCTTTCTCAACCATATCAATGCTGCACAAGGCCATAAATGGCTGCTTATTATTAGATCAATATATTGAGCATACATGCATAAACAGCAGTGATCTCAATGAATACAGTTCTAATCAAGTGAGGACCGTGTAAATATCTCACTTGCCACAAGTCATGGAACTCGTCGTCCTATAATAAATTACTATTACACAAACTAACTCTAGGAACCCAAAATTGTCACCCTTTGCAAGTTACTCCTTCCTCAGTCTCTTATCCTAACTGACCCGAGAAAAGAACAAATTTGAATGACCCCAGAAGAAAATAGAAAAATACAGAAAATAGCACGCATATAAGCAGTCATCAGGCTTTGGCACTTGGTTCGGCTATGCATTTCCACACTTTCACTTGACCTCCATCACCAGTAAAAAATAAACCCCCTGGACCAGTCTGAATGGCACGAATTTCCTGTTTAGCAAAGATTTTACCCCTTTCTGAAAACCTACAAAGCAATTAGAATAGAGGATAGTGAGCGTCCGAAAACCCAAGTTGATAAATTATTTAGAGAAGATAAGCATACTAATCAAAATAACATTGATAATGATGAACTGCTGAAAACTCACGATGGTAAATCAAATAGGCGGACGGAGTTATCATTACAGGAGCATAGCAATATCGGCTTGCCTTCTAAATCATGCATCCCAGACAGGTTAAGCAGGCCCTGCAATTTGCAAATCATACTCAACTCAAAACTTCTAATCTCCTGTTTAATCCTTATTGTCACAATGATAAACTTGACCTTTCAACATTTAATCTCCGTCATCAAGATACCAAGTGAAATATGCCTTAAACTGACCACATTCGTAAGTCATTCATGGTAGCATGCCAGAAATCATCTTGGTAAAAGCAACACAGTTTAAAAGAATCAGTTAACAGGCGAATGGCAAATCACACAGACTATATACTAAGTATGAATGTAATTCGACGCAGCAACTAGTAATCTGAAACTAAATATAAACCCCTATACCACCACTTAACTGCAATAAAAATATATTACTGATGCAAAATATAAGAATCGAACATTAGCATGTAGGCAAATAAAAAAGATTTAATACAGAGAGAACACTGAATAGCTAACTAAAGTAATGTCATCCCAAATTCGAATTTCACTCTAGTTCAATCATACACTTCATATGAAAAGAAGTTTTGACTATTCTTTCTAATTCTTTCTAGTGGTTATATACCAGCATAGATCCAATCAATTACTTCATTTCATAAATGTTAAAATGAAATAAACATTCATGACATTATGGCATCTAAATTCTTGCACTTGGAACTCCAAGAACATAGATTTAAGAGGGTTAAAGAATTGCTCGGGGGCACAAATGAACTCATTCCATCAAGGACCAGATGCATAGTGTTCAAAAGCAAGTCTAAATCAAATTCCTTTCCATTTCAACAAGTTCGATTGATCGATGCAGCATGCATGAGACTTGGTAAAATTGAATAACCTACATGCTCTTCATTGTGTGTGTATTTTACTTCCAGGTTCCCACTTTCCGTAGCAGCCCACACCTGAATGTAAAAGCAGGAATGGATATATAATATCGTTCCAATGCACGCGCGAACACACAATAAAAAATAAAAATAAAAAGGACTAGCAGGATATAAACTGAATATTGTACAAACCTTTATTGTTTGATCCAAAGAGCATGACAAAAGAAACTGGTCCCAACAAAGAACAGACATAACAACTGAAGTATGCTCGGTTAGTGTTTGTACACATTGCAAAGTTTCAAGATTCCAGACCTAGTATGGAGGAGAGGTAAATATTATAAAGAGGAAAAGGAGAAATGCATAATACAGAGAAAATTAAGTATACATAAAGGATCACAAAAGATTTTATATTAAATAGCAATAGGAAACAGGATGATGCAATGCTAAAACCACTAGCTTACCCTTATAGAATTGTCCATTGAACCAGAATAGAGTCTATTAGCTCCAACAACTAATGAAACAACTGCAACAGTGTGACCTGTAAGTGATGCAGCTGGTTCAAAATTGGATGCTGCTGCATTATACTTCCACGCCAATATTGCCCCATCCTGCATAATAGACATGCAATAGGCGAGGATAATATGTTGGTTCCATGAGCACAAACGGGTATGGGAAGACATTAATGGTCAGTACATGGCCTTTCTCAAAATTTAAGCTGCAAACGTAAAATCAAACAGTCGCAAATTCTATATGGAATAGAACTACAAGCAATGCATATTTACACAATGGCAATGCTAGATAAGTAGGTGTTACAACCTTTCACCCTAAAAGTATTTTGATTGACTAAAAATAACAAGAGCTTGAGAATCGGTTAGAAGTTAAAACTTAAAAGCAATATGCTTTTGCATGAATAGCTTACCTGTGTACCAGCAAAGAGCAAGTCATTACCCACAACAAGTGCATAAACTTGCCCAACAGGTCCAGTAAGACTTAGATCGGCATTAGTTTGTGTATTCCATGCCTGCAAGTCAACATCTTACATCCAATTCAATGATATAAAAAATCATTGCACAAGAAACCAAGATAATTTAGGTACTGTGTGATAAAATATCCACAATCATGATCTATGAGAGTTAAATAAATATGAGACAACATATCATGGCTGCACAAAAAGTGAAGGTATTTTGCCTGTATCCTACCTTGACAACATTTGGTACACCGACAAAAATCCAGGGGCCTTCACTTATCATGCAACCAACCTCGACTCCAAGCTGAACTACACCCGTACACTGCAAAGAAAACAGTCAAATCATCATAAATTACCCAAGATGCTAGACAATAGGTTAGGCAAGCACAACAAAAGAGAGATGTGTCCAATTAGAATACTGAAATATTAAAAATAAACTCAAATTACAAATTTTAAAAGATAGTTATAGTTTTTCCACCTAGTAAAACTAAACACTTCCGCAACAGAAACACTCAAATTAAATTTCCTCTGGCTTCTTATTTCTGACCAAATCATCTTTAAACTAACAATGAAATTAATGCGATGATCTGATAGAAGAACCTAAACAGAAAACAACACTGATAACTCCCCGCACTTGATTTCAAGCCCATTAGAAACACTGATCATGTGTCAAAAATAGAGAACTTGCGGAACCAACTTAGTTTATGTTTTGAGGAGATCAAAAAAAAAAAAAAAAAGTAAACACAGAATTGACTAAAATTTCAAGACTTGCAAATAAAGCAACCTGGCCAGACTGGCAGTCCCAAACCCGTACAGTCTCATCCTTGCTCCCCGTGTAAAGCTTATCGGAACCAGATGGCAAAGCAATTCCAGTTACAACCTGCTCATGAAAATTTTCGATCAAGATCATGAAAAATAACCACAAAAAAAAAAAAAGCACACAAATTACCAATTATCAATGCTAACAATGAATTAGAAATTAAAACTTTAACCTTCTGGTGACCATCAAGCTGCGTCAACAAAGTAACACTCTCACCCATACTCCACGAATGCAAGAATCTGCAATTATCACCATAGCTGCATTTTCCTTGAACCCAAAAGTTACAAACTTTCTCAGTTTTTCTCAAAATTTTATTGCCCCCGACACGTCCCCAAGTCGAAGAGTTACTGAAACCGCCACTTCTCCTCGTCCCGGACGGCCCAGAAAACCCAGAATCGTTGGCGAACCCACGCTTCGAGGCATTGCCGTTGGAGCCAGATTGCGGCGGAGGCGGCAACTCTCTGTGAAGGTAGGGACATGGGAACCGGTTGCACCGGCCCGCCCGCCAATGGAGACAGACCTTTTGTTGCCTTGGGTCGTTCGTTGATTGGCCCCCTAATCTCTGGAAGACGCGACTATTGCCTCCTTGAGCGTCTAAATCCATCGATTAATAAAGCGATATATAACAACAGATGCGAATTAAGAATCCGAAAAACTTTATTTCTCTCGAAGTTTTGGTAACTGAGGATGTTATCCAATCTGATCATGAAAGTCTAGTTCAAACCCCTCTTTTTCTGGGAGCTTGTCACTGACTTGTCGGTGCAAGAATCTTTGGCACTTCTCTGGAAAGGTGAGAGTTAACTTTAGTGGATCGAGGGTTTAGGGATTAGAAACCCTAATTTGGAACAATCGGTGATTGTTTAATTTGGAAGCATCCTCCTCTGTGACAAGGTAAAAGCAGGCACTCGAGACTCGATATAGCCACCGGAACGAAGACAATTACGTGTCACCTTTACGACGATCTCCATATGACGTTTCTACCCTCGTCACATTGTGTAATGACTCCTTGCTCATCCATTCTCTCATCCTAAGCCCAGTGCCTTCATGGACTGGGCTCGACCATTAACTACTCGTTTGACAGTAACCAAATTTACCCGTTATGTTGTTTATAATTTATTTTGATATATTAATCTCGTGATTTTATGAATTTTTTTTGAAAAATAAAAAATATAATCTTATGATCTAATTTTTTTTAATAAATATTATTCAATATCTAAAATCAATTGACATGGAATTCAACTTTCGTCATGGTCATCCACAGTTCAAATCCGGTTTTGATTCATCCCAACTATGTTGTCGCTCAAACACACCATACATAAACATGGAGCAACTAACGGTATTCCACTTGCCAAAGTCACTGTAGTAATATCTCTGCTCCTGGAACCAATTCAAACACAGCAATTGTTAACTTAGCAGAAAGTTGCTACTATTTGAGCTTCTATTGGTTTGCCAGGCCCATGACAACCCCTCTATCGTTGCAAGTACACACTCCTCTCCTCTCCTACCCTATGCACTCACTATTGCCAATTACTTTTCACGACTCATGTCGAATAACCAAACAATATATAGATGCAGGTTTCGGACTCAAAGTACGCCATCTTAGACACTGGAAGATCATTAACTTGAAAAAGGAATTAGACAGCAACAATACCAAATGGAGGCAGTAGTTACCTCTGCAAACAAATTATATGATGTAAACCACACATAATGAGTTGAAATCAATAACACTTCACAGCAATGTAACTGCCTGCACTGAACAGACATGGATCAATGTGAAATTTCTTGGTCCTAAAACATGTTTGGAAAGAACAGTTCCAGTATCAAATTCAAAACCATTATTAATAAAAAAATTTGTAGTACTGTACAAATCTATCCAATCGATCGCTCGGTGCTACAATTATTTAAGTCTTAAAGAGTAACAAGTTTTTCACTTACATTGTCACGGCCAACTTATTTAACTAGAAATCTGTTTGGCCTATTAATTCTACATCACAATAAACTGTGAGAGAGACTCTTGAACATATCGCATAAACATACAGTATTTGAAATGATTTATAAACTAACAAAGCCCAAAGAGAAGCTCCACAAATTGAGGAAAAAAAAAAGGGTAAACAAATGATCTTGGGAAAAAGTATAAGCAAGCAATACATATGTATGTCTTTCACAATTTACACGAACACAAAAATGAGACAACCTTACAGAACTAAACACCTTGAACAAGTAACAGGTGTGGAACTCACAAATAATTCAAATGATGGAGCAACTAACTAGCAAGCTTGAATGCATCGATGAAGAGGCCATAAGTGAATCCCATCTTGAAATTGTTGAGAAGAGCAAGAGGAAATGTTACCTTCGGTCTGCTGTAATAAAACCTGGTCACATACTCAGTCAAAAGAACACATATCACTGCAGCAATGACATCATTTACTCCTAAAGCACCAAATGAAAGAGATATTGTTTGTGCCACATAAAAACCACCCAACAGGGAGATTCCTCCAAAAAGAGCTCTCCTTGAAGGACTTCGAAAGTAATTCCTGGAGAGTTCAGGCACAATTCTGATAATATCCACAAGTCTTCGAGGTCCCCCATCCTGCTGAACAGCTTGGATGCTTAGAAGTCCTCTTGATGATCTAGAAACAACCGTTCCATATTTTCCGATGGAAACTCTCCTCTGGGGAATGAAGCCCAACTTGAAGGAACGTTTTTGGATTAAATTTACAGACTGTGCCATCAAGATGATAATCTCCAGAGGTTCAATCAAAATTACCTACACTGAAGAACAAGAAAGAGCAGTCCTTCACCCTTCAGAGTAGAGTATATACTATTTCATCTTCAAACGAAACAAACACGGTAAGAAAGAGAATATAATGCTGGTAGAAGAACCCAAAAAAAAAAAGCAGAAGAGTGACCGCTGGCCAATTAGCAAGGGGAAAAAAAAAGAGCAATTCAAGCGATGTCAGCTGAAATTAAACCCTAAAGTAGTAAAAGGCAATCAGAAATTCAAAATAAGAATTCAGAGGCATAAGCAAATTGTATTAGCATCGAGTCGATAATACACGCTTAAAATCCAGTGGAAGACATCGCCTTTCTTAGTGCCCCATGTAAATCAAACTAAACCATTCTCATTCTGGCATCTGATACAATAATCAATCAAGCATGATTCTATCGGGACCATAGAACTGAAAACAATTAAAAGATAAAATTGGGGATATCCACTAGTAGAAAATGAATGGCAGGAAAATAAAAAGGCCGCTTAAATGAGGATTTTTGAAGCCCGTTTACCTGCAAATACACAACTAAAGACTCCATTTTGCCACATTTCTTCACCAAATTACCGAAGACAGAGAAACAGAGAGCGCCAATTAGTAATAGCAATGAAGTTATCGATGGCAAATTAGACGTTTTCGACCACATACTATTTTGCATTTTCCCCTCTTTCGCACAGACGACAGATCGTTCTGCAATGTGTCTTCGCAATATTTACAGTCAGGCCCAAAGAGAGGGACCTACGAAACAACTATTTTATTAGAGCGAACGACATGTCGTACAGCTAAGCTAGCTACAGTACGTTTCAATCCGCAAACATGTCGATGGCAAGTGATCGCTGATTAAGTCCGCGGAAACGGGAAGCCTTTAAATTTAAAATCTAATGTCCTCCTCTCTTTTTATTTTCTTTTCTCCATTGACCAAGATTCAAATGGAGAAGGAAGTTACTCTCTGTTAAACGTATATATGCCATCGAGTGCATCAATCATTGCCATTGGTACGCCCATTATCGACTCGCGCCTCTCAGTCTCAGCAATTGCTTGATTTGTTTCGTTCGGTTTCTGCTAGTTTTGGGTTCATTCTGCTTTCCCAACATGATTTGGTTGAGGAATGAGAAGGAGCTTCATGGTTAACTAACCAAACAACAAAAAGATGTCGTTTACGAGGAAAATAGGAAGAGAACCTTTTTTTTTTTGCAAATAGGCACCTAAAAAGAATTTAAGCAAAATTAATAAATATTCATTTCATTAGGAAGTGGTATGGCGTAAGTTGGGAAGCGGAACTGAACCAGAGGTTCTGGTTCCTTCAAAGAAGAAACCTTAACGATTTTTGGTGGATTCTGATTCATGTAAAATTTGAATTTTATTTTTCTTTTTTGGTGGGATTCCGGGACGAAATCATGAAAATAATTGGTAGTTCGGTTATGTAGAACCTCTGATTTGATGCTAAACAGGCCGCTCACTGTATAATCTATCTTTCCTGTACTTGTGTTTGTGAGATTGGATTTGCGAATTTTGGGAGTTGGGTTCATATTAGATTGGGTTATATGTATGGCCTGAGAAATTTAGGAATCTAGTTGGTAGAAATTTTGAGGTCCTTCATCTTCATTGTTGGGTTGCTTGAGATAATTGGTATTTCAATGTCTTGCTTTATAATTGGAGTTGTCTTTTAAGCACGGAGAGTTTAAAATATAATGCATATGTTTTAGTATTGAGCTTAGTTTGTAGCTCTTTATGAAAGGTGTTGTTTTGGCTCTTATTTTCTTTACTGTAATGCTGTTTCAGATATAGTCAGCTAATTTTGGAGTGAATTCAATTGTCGAGCTTCCGCCGTTACCAAGGTTTTCTTCTAGCGCCTAATTGTCTAGCTGCATAGTATCTTTCCTATGACGGTAAGTATCACTTTCATCTTTCGACAACAAGCCGTGAGAAGCTTCTTTAAGTATTTGACCTCTTGTATGGTTTGAATGTACACATGAGCTAAAAGTCATGAATTTTGACTTGAAAAATAGGTTTGCAATTAAATTATTGAAAAAAGGGTTCAATAGCCTAAAAACTCCAGATTCAGGTAAATCCGAAGTGGGATTCTGATTGTTAATTTAGGTTTCATTCGAGGAGATTGAATTTGTCATGGCTGTTGCCAAGAGCAACAGCAGCCATGAATTGTTGAAGCTATCGTGCAATAGTTGCACATTATCCACCTTCATTGAAACCTTATTGGATACAAATTGCACCTCAAATTTGAGGGATAGGTATGTTTTGGGAGAGCAGCTGGGATGGGGACAATTTGGTGTCATTAGAATGTGCACTGATAAACTTACTGGAGAGTTGTTGGCATGCAAATCACTTGCCAAGGATAGGTTAGTGACATCAGGTGATGCGAGAAGTGTCAAACTTGAGATTGAAATAATGACTAAGCTATCTGGGCATCCAAATATAGTAGAGCTCAAGGCAGTTTATGAGGATGAGGACTTCGTCCATTTGGTAATGGAGCTTTGTGCTGGAGGAGAGCTTTTTCACCTGCTAGAAGAGCATGGGCGGTTTTCTGAATCTAAGGCTAAGGTTCTCTTCAGGCATCTGATGCAAGCTGTGTTTTATTGTCATGAAATTGGGGTTGTTCACAGGGATTTGAAGCCAGAGAACATCTTATTGGCAACAAAAGCATCCTCTTCGCCACTAAAATTGGCAGACTTCGGTCTTGCAACCTATATTAAACCTGGTACCTCTTCGTATCTCGCTGTTTTCCCTATTAATCATCTTATCGTTCTTATTGGCTATTGTATGGTCCAAATTTTGACCTGACTGATGGTTTAAACGTTCGGATTTGGTTCCAACAGGTCAGAGCTTGCATGGGATTGTTGGGAGCCCGTTTTACATAGCTCCCGAGGTATTGGCTGGGAATTATGACCAGGCTGCTGATGTTTGGAGTGCAGGGGTGATCCTTTACATTCTTCTCAGTGGGATGCCACCTTTTTGGGGTCAGACAAAATCACAAATATTTGGTGCTGTTAGGGCAGCTGATCTGCGTTTCCCATCTAATCCTTGGGACCACGTAACTAAATCTGCAAAAGAGTTGGTCAGAAGGATGCTCTGTACAGATCCCACACGAAGGCTTACTGCACAAGAGGTTTTAGGTAGGGTAGATTCTTTGTTTCATTTGCTGTAAATTCATACTTGTTTGATTTGGTAGTTGCATTCAGTAATACAGATGTGAGCTTCCTTTTTCTATAAGAAAAGTTATATACTTTATATGCATAATTTACTTCATTATTGAAAAATTTCACTTAGAGGATCTGATGGTCTAGTGCGGTGTCAGATCTAGATTATAAGTGATGAGTGCCTACAAAAATAAATGTGGCATCATACTTTTTTCTTACACAGACACCTCTTTGTATGTTTTAAATGTTCTTTTAACAAAAAGTTTAGCACTCACAATATAAATGCACCCATGTTGTTACTTAAGTTGGTTTTTATACGAATAATAGATGGTCACTTGAGCAGTGAACCATTGTTGATAGGCCTCAAATTCAAGAAAATATGCCACAGTTCTGGGAATCTAGTAAGCAAGACTGGCACCCTTTCTGTGAATTGTTCTAAAATTCATTTTGTCTGTAGATCATCCCTGGATGAAGGATGATGGACAATGTCCTAAAGAACCTGGTGAATGTCAAAAGCAAAGTTGTAGAGAATGGGATTTAGGTGGCAGCTCCTTCTCTATATTGATATCCAGGAATCAGGACATCAGCTTTGATAGTGGGTCAGCTATCGTTGATGACATCAAGTCGCATTCTTTAAAATGCAGATCATCATTCTCTTCTTTAACTGTTGAACATTCAAACCCCTGTTCTCTGTCTGGTCCATTTTCTTTCTGTAGCAGCAGCAATTCTAATGCATTGGAATTTTCTCAACCAGTATCCTCAATGCCAAGTTTTGCATTCTTCAATCCTCATTTAGTAACTGAGCGAGGGAACTATAAATTAGATCTCTCCAAAAACATGTTCGGTACAAATGCCATTCATGGAGGTAATGGAATTGCCCTCTTATTGGTTGCTCAAATTACTATGATATCACAGAACTTATACTAGTTTTCGATTATGCAGAGGCCTGCTTGGACAAGATGCTCCTGTTGCCAGAACCTTGTCAATCCTGCGGACAGGAAGCTAGAGAGCTGGAACAGAAGCCAAATAAAATTGAGAGGTCAGGAGGAGACATTGGACCGAGGATGAGCATGCACAGTAAGAGGAACAGTACAATTGGTCTTGGTGAGCACGAGCAATTTGATGTCATGGTTACAGAGTCAGTTATCCGTTGGGCATCATGCACGGATCTCCCAACTGCTCCATCTCTAAGGTCTTCTCTTGTCTGTTGAAACCTGAAATAGAAGACTGGCTGGAAAACTGAGTCATTAGGACAAAACTGGAGGTTCT
>CANXYI011926434.1:0-17562 GCA_948208565.1 Hura crepitans | reverse complement strand
AGAGATTGGCCTTTGTTAAAATACTTTTTTTATGTTACTCATAAACCATTTTTATGAAGAAAACAACATTTAATTATATAAAAAACCATTGATATGAGGTTAGCCTTTTTAGAGTGTAAAATGAGTTATTAAGCTACCTATTACAACCCAAAACAAATAAGAGAAATAAGAGGTACAAAACCAAATAAACAAACAAAAGAGTAAGTTGTTTGGTCTCATGTTTAGATCATCAAGTTTGTGTGGACTTTGTATAGCTCTGGGTTTATGTTTGTTCAGACTATAACATGTCATGGCTAATATGTCCATTTGAACCTCCAATCCAGTAAGAACAGTCACTCTTATACAACTCTAGGAAAGAGGTTAGTAACATAAATAATGGTCCATAAGGACCTAAGAATAATACCAAATAGAATAATAACAACTTGTGTTATACAAATATGAATGATCATGGTGCATGCCTAAATGATGATCATAACTAAAAGAATGAAAAATTAATTTTGCGAAGGAAAACATGAAGATAAATATAGATATTCATAGGATTAGAATTCATAACACATGTCCATGTAAACCATATGATAGCAAAAGCATGCATAAAACATATAGCCATACCAACTACACTCCTCATTAAAAGGAATTAGTGTGGATTGCAAGGAAGAACACATATGTATATAACATACAATCATGCAAACTACAATCCTCATGAAAAGGAGTCTTTGCAAACCATATAGGAAACACATATCTTGAAAGTATATATCCACGTGGACTATGATCCTTGTGAAAGGGAGTCCGTGTAGACTACAAAATAAAATAAACATACATCAATAAAACATAACTATATGAACTATAGTGCTTATGAAAGAGAGTCCAAATAGACCACATATTAATTCCAGAATATTACTAAAATGCATACTAAGGAACAACATATGATAATAGCATACATGCATGTCAACATTGTAAATAGAATGCATTAAAACTTAGTATACAAAGTAAACAAAAGACTATTATTGAACAATAGTCTACATAGATGTTAAATCATGAACATATCTAAATATTAAGTTTGTATGGACCTTATCATATGTTAAGATAAGTCTGTGTGATTAGAATGCTAATTCCAAAATGATTACATTGATTTAATGGGCAACTATATATGATTAAAACAATTTGAAATAATAACCTACTTTTATAATTGTTCTGGGGATTACATAGAATCACTTCCAATATGATTACTCATAGTAGATCATTGATTTATAGAAACAATATGAATGAATTGAGATGAATACAAATAGAGGCCTCAAATCTTACCTTGTAAATAAGCTTGAAGCAGCAATGCAAAGATATAGTTTTAGAAATAATTATTATTTTTTAGTATGGGTAAGGTTTAGTAAAACAATTCCCATTCTAGAGTCTATGCCTAGACTTTCGGAAGAGTGGGTTAATGGAGTCATTACCTTCTTTAATTATCACCTATGAAAGGGTATTTATAGGCTTAATGGATAGCTCCCCTATTTAGAAGAGGCAAAATCTTGATAAGGTCATGAGTTAAAGTCTAGATAGGAAGTTAATGCTATTAAAAGCTTTCATTGGCAAGTCTATATAGACATTAGCTGATAAGTCTATGCAAACCTAGGCTTTGGGTTCACCCTAGTAGTTTATAGGCCTTAGGCTTAGTTTTGAATTAAGTATACGTAGTCTATATGAACATGGGCTTTGGTTTGTCCTAGCGGACCATAGGCATTTAGCCTAGTTTTAGGCTGTCTATTATAGTCTGTCTAAACAGAAGCTTTGGTTTATTCGAATGGACCTTGGTCCTTAGACCTAGTTTTAAGCTGAGTCTATAGTAGTTTAGGTGGACATGCTTTAGTTTATCTAGGTGGAGTATGGGTCATAGGACTACTATTTTAGGCTAGGCCTTAGTTGGTGCAAACTTTATAGCATTAAGTTCAGGCAGACCTACACCGAGATGGTCCATACAAACTACGTTTCTAAGTTATTTACTTTGTTGCTTGAGCCTATATCTAGTTATCATCATAGGCCTAAAAGGTAGGGCTTTATAGTTCCCCCACTTTCATGTTTACTATGGAAATGCAAAAATTGTAACAATGCATAACAAAGTAAGAAAAGTGATACTTACCTATATTACTTGATAAGTTGAGTGTTGAATTGACTTTAAGAGTCTATCGAATTGGCAAAAAGTTGAATTTAGGAAGATATTGATGTTGTATTAATGTGGTTGGATTAACATGGAGTTGAATTCAAAGAGAAAATATGATAATATTATGGATTAATGTGAAGTTAAATCCAAAGAAAAATGATTACAATATTGAATTAACACATGGTTGACTTTAAAAAGAAAATATCATAATATTATGGATTAACATGAAGTAGAATCCATTGAAAATGATAAAAATTTCAAATTAATGTGTAGTTTAATTTAAAGAGAAAATATGATAATATTATGGATTAACATGAAACTGAATCCATAGAAAAATGTTGAAAATGTCGAATTAATGTGTAAATTGAATTCAAAGACAAAACTATGATAATATTGTAAATTAACTTAAAGCTAAATTCATCAAAGAATGATTAAAATGTTGGATCAATTAGAAACTAAATGCAAACAATATTGGTGTTGGATTCATAGTAGCACGAGTAAGGGCTACTATTAGCATTTTTTCCATAAGGGGATAGGGTTGGTGCTTAAAGTAGGCAAACCCCTTTTTATCAAGTTAATTAGTTGAATTCAATTAGAGCGATGAAGATTTTAGATTTCAAGGGTAATTCTTCAAGGACTAGCTCAATGTTATCCATAAAGTAAGGGATGCTAAGGAGAAGGATTTTGACAACCTCTAATAGAAGAAAAAGTAAATAGGCTCTATTTTAAAAGATAAACACCTGATCTTTAGATTTATTAGCATGATATCCTTTTAATGAATCATACTTACTGGATGAAAATGGATGAAAGGGGTAGTTTGATGTTCGAGACAACTAAACCACACTTACTGATTTAGGTGGATTGGAAGGTTGATTTATAACACCCTCTACCCATTCCTGAAAGAAATAGGCAAAGAGTGCTACTTCCCATGAGGTCACCAATTCTTAGATTTCCCCCATAGGGTCTTTCATTTAACTCTTGCCTAACAATAGCCAACTTTGACCTAGCCTACCCATTTTTTATTTCTGCTTACTTAACCTATAATTAATTCCTTATTTTAGACTATTAAACTATCAAATTCAAACTACTAGACATTTATAGAAAATCAGGCAGCATAATGTCTACTTGGGTGAAAAACCCAAATTTAACCTGGAAGGAAAACACTTCTAAAGCCCTCATTATATCAAACCACTATCTTGGACCCTTCTGGTCCTCCAAAACATCATCCTAATCAACATACACATCATAATATATGGGTTCTTAGACCCATAGGCACACAAATATAAACATGCATATCATATATTAACAACTAAAGTTATATAGATATATAAGTTTATTGTCTCCGATTTTAATTTACAACCCATAACCCACACTAACCTACTATACACGAGTGCATATTTACAACAACAAAAAGAAAAGCAAAAGTATACCTCAGGGGACTTAGGAGCTACTACATTGATGTCGTATAAAGCTAAACAACCCTCAATCTATAGCCTACGTATCGAAACATCGACAAGTTGAGTATGAACTCAGTGATGGAATATACCAAATATAATATGTCATAATGCATGCATACATGAATCATGCAACATATAACACACATACCAATTACCCTATCTTACTAATTCCAATTCCTTTATCTAGTTAAGTCCATGTATTAAGTTCATAATTAGGTTCATTATAATTTAGGCCCATAATAGATAGATAACACTTTAAGACACTTAATAATAGGAACTATCCTTTGTAGTAGCCCATATTTTAGAGCTCGTTAGCTATACCTACCTCACCCAATATCAGGGATCAATCAATAGATCTCCCAGTATCTATGAATGGGATAGCAATGATTAACCCTGTAGAACCTCCCAATATCCTGAATCACCTCATCAATACCACTGGTGGATAGTAGGGATAAGCCCCGTGGGACCTCCCAATATCCATAGGCAACCAATGGGTAGCAGGAATCAGTCAAGGTGGACCTCCCAATACCCGAGTGTGTAGGGCTTATTTTAGAACCTCAGTAGCTGCATTAGCCATATATAATAGACACTAGTGGCCTTAGGGGGACCAAATGGCCTAGCAGCTGCTAACTCCCTAGTTGACCGATCAACATATCTAGTGGGTGTCTAACTAATAGGTTAAATATCTATATGAGACCATTATTCTTAAGTTTATTACTTTTTAAGTCTAGTATGTCACTAAGTTACATGCCATGCCTAATTGCACACAAATTGCCATAACATCCCTATTGTTGTAAAGTTACTATTTATTGTCATTTTACGAGACTGGCACTATTCAATTGGTGAATTCTAAATTTCATGCTTTTCATAATTCAGCCTATACCAACCTAAATTTCCATCATTTCTTCACATATTTATGCATAAGCCATATTCACATGATAATGTCCATATTCATGCTACCTTACAAGCCATTACCTTGACATAGCACACCTATCCAATTAGGCTACCATTTCATCAAACTTTCATGCCAACCATATTATATTGTTATCCATTCCTGATTATGGTTGAAACATTCCATATACTTGTCATTTTCTCACCTAATATGCCATGTACATGTTCACACATACCATTTCCCATTACAAGCACAATTTGACCGAAGCATGCACATCCATATACATATGGATTTCTTCCCAATCTATCATGCCAAACTTATTATTTTAAGGCCATTAACATTACCATAATACCAATTTATCTTAGTATTACATCTCACCCTATGAACCCACACTTCCATGCAACATAAATTCATAAATTAAAGATAATTACATACACAAATTAAATTTTAGTCTATTCCACATACCTAATGTGTGAAAACACCTTTTTGCCCACCACTTGGAGGCTTGTAAACTTGCTCTCCTTCAAGGTTTCTTTAGCACCTAAACATACATAATTCAGCTTTAGAAAAATTCTCAAAATTTTTGTATAGCTCCAAATTGAAATCTAAAACTATGGCTAACCTTAGAATACCTTAATCTACCTATACCAAAAATAAAAAGTGGGTTATGAACACTTACTCAAGAAAAGTCACTATTCACTCAAGTGATAGATCTCCTAATCTAAGCTCTATTTCTCAATTCTCTTAGAAGATTTAGAATCTAGAGACTATGGAGGAAAGGATTCATATAAATTTTATGGGTTTTAAAGGAGAGAGAAAAATAAAGAAAAATAATGGTGGAGAGAGAGTGGCATAAGCTTTTTAAGGGTTTAAAGGAGGAAGATGACTCTTTCACACATGTGAGCCATATATATATGTGACCCCTTATATAGGGGTAGGTGGGTGGCCTTAATCATGACACATGGTGATCTGACATCTCAGATTCTCCTTATGCCTTTTTAAGCTTCAGAAATTCATACAAAATTTTTTGGACCTCCAAAAATACTCATTTTATTTGTAAAAATCCTTGATTAGTGCACTAAGGCCAATGTAAAATTTCAAGTCAAAATTCCACAATTGACTCTTTGACACTATTAACCCATTAGAATAAAAATATTTTGAAAAAAATATCAAACAAACTCAAAAAATTAAAATTCATTCTCGATCATAGTAATTAGAATTTTTGAGGTTTAGGGTATGGTATTTTTGAGTTTGTCTGAGCACATTCCAAGGCTGTCTCGGTAGAAACTCATTTTATCTCCCTATACACTAGTTCTAGACCCAAAATGATTTATTGGTTCTGTTAAATTTTTAAATTCAGTCATTTTACCCATTTTGAGGCCCATCAAAGTTTTATGACCAAGACACCCTTTTCTAGCCTCATGGAGATGCCCTGCACCATAGGGAACATCACTCGAGCCCATAAGGTACTATTCATAAGACCTTAACGTATTTGCATTACAATCCTTCCCCTTTTAAGAAATTCCATCCTTGAAATTACCTGAGGATAAAAGGTGAGGATGCTACTTTTGCATCTACTCTTTGCTCTCCCACACAGCTTTTGTTGCATTGTGATGCCTCTATAATACTTTCACCAAAGGAATTAACTTGTTCCTTAGCTATTTCACATCTTTTGCTAGAATCTGCAATGGCTCCTCTTCATATGTTAAATCTAGCTAAACTTGTATCTCTTCTATAGCTATCATGTGTGATGGATCTAGTCGGTATCGCCTCAGCATTGATACATGAAAGACATCATATGTTTGCTATAACTCAGGTAGCAATGCAAGTCTATATGCCAAGGGACCCACTCTTTTTGTGATTTCGTAGGCCTAATAAATCTCGCATTGAGTTTTCCTTTCTTGGTAAATCTAGGCATCTTCTTCCAAGGTGACACTTTTACGAACACTCGATCACTAACCTCATAGTTAATGTCTCGCCTTTTCTAATCGGCATATGATTTTTATCGATCTGAGGTAGCTTTTAACCTTTCCTTTATGATCTTGACTTTTTCCTCGATATCTCTAATCAAATCAGCTCCAATAATCTTACTTTCTCCCATTTCACTCCAATAAAGAGGAGTCCTACACTAGCGACCATACAAGGCTTCATATAGTGCCATTCCCAAGTTGGCTTGGTGACCGTTGTTATAGGTGAATTCAGCTAATGCCAAATATAAATCCCAGTTTCCTTTAAACTCTATGGCATAGCTTTGCAACATATCTTCTAGCACCTATATTACTCTCTTTGATTGACCATCTGTCTAAGGATGTAATGTGGTGCTATAAGTTAATCGGGTGCCCAAAACTTGCTATAACTTCTTCTAAAACCTAGAAGTAAATCTCGGGTTCTGATTTGAGATTATAGATGTTGGCACCCCATATTACTGCATGATCTTATTAATATACAATCTAGGCAACTTCTCTAAAGATTAGTTCATCCGTACAAGTATGAAGTGGGCTGTCTTTGTTAGCCTATCTACAATCACCCATATTGCACCACACTTACTCTTAGTCCATGGTGATTTTCTCCTATTTTCGATCTTGAATTTTTATTAGATGTAATAATCTATAAGGGACCTAGTGCTCTACCATTACTTATTGTTAGGTCAAGCATCGAGCCACATACTCGGCCAACCTAAGGTACATCTTCATGCTTCCTAGGTTCATAGAATATGGATCTTCATGAGCCTCTATCAAAATATGCACTCTCAATTCATCTACATTTGGTACACACAGGCCTATTTTGGTAATATAGGCTTTTTTCATCACCTAACTTAAAGCCTATTGCCTTTCCGTCTTTGACTTTACTCACAAGTTGTACCATCTGGGAATCCCTTAACTAAGCTTCCTTTACTTGCTACTTAAAGTCAGCTTTAACTTGTAGTTTAGCCAACACTACACCTTTTTTTTGTGTATTTTACCTTAGCATGTATCAACTTCAAGGTGGCTATAAACATCTTGGTTAGAGCATCTACAACTATATTCATCTTTCTTAGATGAAAATCAATTAGGCAATTGTAGTCCTTGATTAAGTCCATCAATCGCCACTATCTCAAATTCAGCACCCTCTGTGTAGGCAAATGCTTCAAGCTTTTGTGGTCAATATAGATATAACACTTTTCTCCATATAAGTAGTGTCTCCACACCTCTAAAGCAAAGACAATTGTAGCTAATTTCAAGTCATTTATGGCATAGTTCTTTTCATGAGGCTTTAACTGTTTGAAGGCATAAGCAACTACCTTGCCTTCCTATATTAATACACAACCAAGTCTGTCGTGTGAAGTATCACTATATATCACAAACTCCTTACCTACCCTATTCTGGTTGAGTAAGGATAAGAGCCTCTATCAACATATGCTTCAACCTGTTAAAGCTAGCTTGACACTTGTCATCCCATTCGAACATCACATCTTTTCTTATCAACCGTGTCAATGAAGCTGCAATCATTGAAAAGCCTTTCATGAATCTTTTATAGTAGCCTTGCAATCCTAGAAAACTCCATATCTCAGTTACATTCCTAAGAGGATTCCATTTTAACACAACTTTAACTTTACTCGATTTTACTCTGATACCCTCAGCTAAGGCAATATAACCCAAGTATGCTACTTCTTCAAACAAAAACTCACATTTGCTAAACTTAGCGTATAACTACTTCTCACTTAATGTTAGCAGCACAATCTAGAGGTGTTGTTCATGTTCCTTTTGTGTTTTGGAGTATGCCAAAATGTCATCAATGAACACAACTACAAATTAATCTAAGTATGGCTTAATGATTTGATTCATCAAGTCCATAAAAGGTTGTCGAGGCATTAGTGAGCCCAAATTGCACCACTAGGACCTCATAATACCCATAATATGTCCTAAAGGTAGTCTTGGGAATATCACTCTCCTTGATCTGCAACTAATGGTATCTTGACCTCAAATCTATCTTGGAAAAAACACTAGCACCCCATAACTGGTTAAAGAGATCATTGACGCTAGGAAATGGATATTTATTCTTAACTGTCACCTTTTTCAATTGCCAATAATTGATGCACAATCGGAGTGATCCATCCTTTTTCTTCACAAAAAATATAGGAGATCTCCATGGCAAAACACGAGGCATGATGAAGCCTTTATCCAACAACTCCAGCAATTGCACCTTTAATTCCTACGATTCTACTGGGGCCATCCTATAAGGTATAATAGATATTAGGTTCACACCAGGGTATATCTCAATCTCAAAGTCTAACTCCAGATGTGGTGGCAATCCTAGAAACTCATCTGGGAACACATCAAGAAAATTAGACACAATAGGTATCTGATCTAAACTAGGCATTAGAACACTCGTATCTATCACCAAAGCTAAAAAGGCTTCACATCCTTCTAGCTATTTTAGCTGAAATAATATTGGATAGGGAGTCTCTTTTACCCATAACAGTCACCTCTTGTCCATTTGTGGTTTGTAAACTCAACCTTTTCTTTTCACAGTCAATTACTACTCTATGCTCTAACAGCCAGTCCATTCTAAGTGTGACATCAAACTTATCGAATGGAAGCTTTATCAGATCTGCTAGGAAAGTCTGATCATGAATCACTAAGGGATAGTATCTATAAATAGTGTTTATAGTCACACTTTGACCTATGAAGTTGTTCACTTGAATGTCTAAATCTATAAGTTCTGGCTCAAGCCCTCTATCTCATGCTTGTGTGGTGTATATATATGACTGTGTTGATCCATGATCTATCAAAACTAGTACTGGAACATCAACTAAAAGGAAAAGTACTAGTGATGATGTCTTAAGCCTCAGCTTCCTCCCAAGCATTAATGGCATACTATCATGTCGGAGCTTTTATCTCTGATCTACCCCTCTAGTTGGTGCTCAGCTGCTCCTACGTCTACTATTTTTGCGTCTACCAACTATTAGTGCTACTAAAGCCTAAGTCTAGATAGCCTCTGTCTGTCTTTGAGGGCAATCTTTTATAGTAATCTCGAGCTCTATATATGAAGCACTCACCTTACCTAAACTACCAACACTGACCCTAATGCTTCCTCTAGCAACACCTATAAGTCAGAGGTGCACTTCTGGCGGTAGATACTAGTGCAGTCAAGGCCTATTATGATAGAGGTGGTCGAGGCCTAGGAGGATAGCCCTAACTAGTCCTCTGTGATAGGGCCTACCTCTATAACTATTGACTTATCTGCTTTTAGGACTACTAGTTAAGCTAGAAATCCCTCTGTCTCTTGCTCCCACCTAGAGCTGAGCTAGTCTGACTTGCTATAAAAGGTCTATTTCTCTAATATAACTCCCTCTTCTCTTGCAGCACCTCATTCATATCATATGCTACTACTATTAGCTTTGAGAAATCTCTGATCTTAGGAGTCGAGATCTGCATTCTCAGCTCAATATTAAGGCCCTTCTCAAACCTTTTACATTTCTTCTCGTCATACAGGATAAACTCTGCTGTATATCTGCTTAGGTGGTCAAAATCCTTCTCATACTCAAAGACTGATCTCCTCCCCTACGTCAAGTTAAAGAATTCCTTCCTCTTTTTGTCCTTTTAAGAATCAAGAATATATCTCTTCTAGAATTCTTTTAAGAAAACTCCTAAGTCACATTAGTTGTTGCCTTCCTCTTCCTCAATGTATCCCACCAATAGAAGGCCTCTTCTTATAGCAAAGAAGTAGAACATTTTAGGGACTCATCCTTAAACTACTCAAGCTACTCAAGAATCCTAGTGGTCTACTCCAGGAAGTATTTTGCTCTTACTATGTCATCCTCTATGCACCTAGGAAGTCCACTGCTCTCATATTCTTTGTCCTCTCTAAATAAGTCTTCTGCAATGTTGGGGGAGCTAATAGTAAGGGTAGAGGTGCTGTAGTATGTCTCAGGAAGTCCATTATCTGTTGAGTCTAAGGTTAGGGCTAAGGTGGAGGTTGATGGGTAGCATCACTAGGCTCTAGGGTGGCTACACTCACCTCTAGTCTATGTAGTGTACTAGAGGCATGACTAGCCACCTATTCCCCTCACTCTGGTATAGTCCGCTTACTCATCATGTCAAACTATACAAAAAACAATTATCAGCTTTAGACAGTGTAGCTTAACCTAAGACAAAACCTTAGACTCATTCACTCATGTATAGGATGCCTAGGAATGCCTAAACTAGGCTCTGATAGCACCAAATATAACACCCCCTACCCATTCCTAAACGAAATAGGCAAAGAGTGCTAATTTCCTTGAGGTCACCCATCCTTGGATTTCCTCATAGAGTTTTTCATTTAACTCTTGCCTAACAATGGCCAACTTTGACATAGCCTACCCATTTTCTATATCTACCCACTTAACCTATTATTACTACCTATTTTATGCTATTAAATTATAAAATTCGAACTACCAAACATTTATAGAAAATCGGGTAGCTATTAGTGAAAAACCTAAATTTAACCTACAAAGAAAATAATACTAAAGCCCATTCTATATCAAACCACCCTCTTGGACCCTTCTGATCCACTAGAACATCATCCTAATCAACATACACAACATAACATACAAGGTCTTAGACCCATAAGCAAACAAATATAAATATACATATCATATATTAACAACTAGAGTTATATAGATATATAAATTTATTGTATCTGATTTTAATTTACAACCCAGAACCCACAACAACCTACTATACACAAGTCTATATTTACAACAACCAAAAGAAAAGAAAAAGTATACCCCAAAGGACATAGGAGCAACTACACTGATGCCATCTGAAGCTGAACGACCCTTCATTTACAACCTACACATCGAAACATCGACACACTGAGTATGAACTTAGTGGTGGAATAGACCAAATATAATATGTCATAATGCATATTAACATGAATCATGCAACACATAACACACATACCAAATACCCTATCTTACTAAGTCTAGTTCCTTTATCGAGTTAAGTCTAGGTATTAAGTTCGTAATCAGGTTTATTATAATTTAGGCCCATAACAGACAGATAACACTTTAAGACACTGGATAGTGGGAACTATCCTGTGCAGTGGCCCATAATTTTTTACCTCGATCGCTATACCTACCTCAACCAATATCAAGGATCAGTCTGTAGACCTACCAAAACTATATTGGCAAATAGCACAGATCAGTCTGTAGACCTCCTAATATCTATAAATGGGATAGAAAGGATCAGCCTCATAAGACCTCCCAATATCCTGAATCACCTCATCAATATCATAGGAGGATAGCAAGGATCAGACCTATGGGACCTCTTAATCTCTGCATATAACTAATGGGTAATAAGGATCAGTCTAGGTGGACCTCCTAATACCTGAGTACATAGGGTTTATCTCAAAACCTTGATGGCTGCACTCACCAAATCTAATAGACACTAATGGCCCTAGGGGCACCAAACTACCTAGCAACTGCTAACTCGCTTGTTGACCAATTAAAACATCTAGCGGGTGTCTAACTGATGGGCCAAATATTTATATAAGGCCATTATTCATAATTTTATTACTTTTTAAGTCTAGTATGTCAATATTCATATCCCTTAGGTTTTTTGTGGGCCAATTAAATTGAACAGCCAAAGACTTAACCTAAGCCTCACTCCTTAAATCTCAAAAGATGAGAAGGAAACTCGAGGAATCTAAGGACGCTCCTATTTGATTAGCCTAAGAGGAGTGAGTTGGGCACCACAAGGTAAGATTCAGCACTCAACCAAAGTTAGGAAATACCTTATAGGGCTAAAACCAAAGGGGTTCGAAACCTTACTCTTATATATAGCTCAAGTTAATGCGGGAAATTTGGTTTGAATTTATAATATTATTCTTTTTCTCAAATGACATTTTATAATTAAAATAAATTACGTATTCACTTATGAGGATTTACGAAATATATTTACAGAAAAATAAATAAGTGCTTGGAATTGAAATATCATACAAGAAATTTGGCAGTTGATTGTCTTGAGAACATTGTTCCTCATATGCTAATTTTAGAAAATGGATCTTATCAATGTGGCTTTTATGAAAATTAGATGATTGGTTAGTTTGAGAACTTTGGTTCTCACATGTCAATTTGAAAAATAGATTTTATCATTGTAACTTTTATCAAGGAAAAAATCAAAATTTATTTTATTGACAAAGCTCCAATTAATTAGGTATTAAATTATTTTTTATTATTATTTCTTTTTTACATGCAAAAATCATTTTTCTACATAATGCGACATTCGTGGAAAATTTTAGGATTGAAATTGAAAATATCATACATAAAATCTAGTGATTAATTTGACTTGAGAACTTTGGTTCTCACATGTCAATTTTAGGAAATTATTTTTATTATTATGACTTTTACTAAGAAAAATAAAAAGCCATTTTAATCGCAAAACACCAATTAATTAAATAAAAATATCTCGATTATTTTTTCCAATGTGCAAAAAATCATTTTTTTACTTATTATAGCATTCATGGAATATACAAGAAAATAATTCGATAATAAAAAATATTACATGGCAATTACCTAAAATACATCCTAACTAAATAAATAATAAAAATAAAATTACATTTTGGAACATCTAAAATACAATCTAGCTAAAAATAGGAAATAATAAAGCAAATTAGTAAAAAACACATAGAGCACAAAATAAAATAGACAGTAGAAAATAAAGGGTCGTTAAAAGGTTACTTCACTCGGATTTAATAAGGCAGCCAAAAAAATAATAGTCATATCCCAAATAATGAAACAATAATAACAGAAATAATATATTAGTATGCGAACCAAAAATAGATAAATAAATAGAAATAAAATAATAATGAACTGTCATAAATTTAAAGAATATTGCGCAAATAAATTATCACATCTAACTAGTATATGGATAAAGTTGAAACAAAAATGAAAAAATAGAAACAATAGAAATAATATATTAGTATGCGAAGCAAAAATAGATAGATAGACATAAATAAAATAAAAATGAATAGTCACAAATATAAAGAATATTGCACAAATAAATTATTGCATCTAACTAGTAGATGGAAAAAGCAAAAAGAAAAATGATAATAGTAGAAAAATAGGTCAGTTGACATACCGAGTATATTTCACTTCAGAAAAGATCTCGATCGGATCGAAAAACTGTGCTTGAATCATTAGAAATCCCAAAAAATGGTGTTTAAAGACTGTATTTTTGCCTTTTTAATGTATTTTCTCTCTAAAAATTTTCTCTCTCCTCATAATGACTAACCTCTCTAAGGAAAAATAAATTTCCCTTTTAGACATGCTTCCCTAGGCTAAAATGGTTTTTTTTTTATGAAAAAGGCTGTTTTGAGCTGAAAATGGCCATTTTGGTTCAGGAATGGCCATTTCCTAATGAAAATGGCCTATTTTTCAAGATGGCTATTTTGATTTTTTTTAAGGTAAATTTTGAGATCTTCGATTCAAGCGTAAAAGACCCCATTTATTAGGATTTTTATCCTTTTCATCATCATTAGGCAAACGGAACATAAGAGCCCTAGAGACCCAATGTTTACAGTTGCCCTCAACATTGGTGAGGTGACTATAGAGTGTGTGAGGTGACCCAAAGTTCAAAAAAGAAAGAGACATACCTTGTAGGGTGATCTTTTTGTAAGAATCACCGTGATCAGAGTTAGTAAGGTCTGGGTAGTGCTAGAGACATTACACCCATAGTTGATTTGGTTCAGGCAGTGCTGTGAGACATTGCACCTAAACTTGGGCAGTGTTATGAGACATTGTACCCAAAGATAATTTGTTCAGGTAGTGCTATGAGACATTACACCTAAACTCGAGCAATGCTGTGAGATGTTGTACTAGAAGGTAATTTGGTTCAGGTTGTGCTTTAAGACATTACACCCGAACTCCGGTAATGCTATGAGATTTTGCACTCGAAGATAATTTGGTTCAGGCAGTGCTCTAAGACATTGCACCCGAACTCAGGTAGTGTTGTGAGACATTACACCCAAAGATAATTTGGTTTAGGCAATACTTTGAGACATTGCACCTAAACTCATATAGTACTGTGAGACATTGCACTCAAAGATAATTTAGTTCGAGCAGTATTGTGAGATGTTATACCCAAAGCTGATTTTTTTAGAAGGATTTGTTGTTAATGAGTTGCCACCTTCACTGCCCAGAATGAGTAGATAGTATTACATTGACACATTTGTGAGGTTGTCTAGAAAATTTAGGTTGCCCCCTATGTAGAGAAGATGAAGTAAAATGTGTTAGTCACTAGAGGCTATTTGCAACATGGATGCATGTTGTGTGTGTGTGAGTGCATTTTTTGAATTCGTGTTATGCTTTTGAAAATTATAATTTTTATGTCTTTTCCTTATTGTTCTTTTTTTTCTCTCTGATTATTATGTACATATATTATTTATTATTTATCTTCTGCTGTTTTGTTTTGATTTTGTCTTTCTCTTCTCTCTCTTTTTTTATCTCTTATTTTATTATTATTTTATCTATCTTCTTATTTCATTTTTTATTTTTATTTATTGTTGTTGTTTTTCATCATATATTTTATTATTCTATTATTCTATCCATATTCTGTCAAAAGAATAAAAGCGAGAAACAAAATATGGCAATTTTATAAATGAATACTTTTTTAGTATAAAAATTGTGTCCTAAACTAATATGTACAGAAAAATAAAATAAAACAAAACAAAATAAAATAAAAGGCAAAAGAGCCTATGGTTGTCTCTAATCTCTCAATGTTGGAAGCTCTGCCTCTATCACATCCAGCCTTTTAGCTATCCGATGCTCAAACTGCTCGATCCTCGTACTCAGGTCAGTGGGGATAAGGTGGATCTATTCCATCATTTAGATCTTTAGGCCCTAAAAAGGAGACTTAAGTGATGTTAGAGGCGGTGTTGAAGAAGATGGACCTACCTCATTCGTCTGTTACCTCTAGGCTAGCCTTTTGAGAGTCAAGTCTGCCCCTAGGAGCTCCTTAAGGTCCAGTGCAAACTAGTCATCCTACTGATCTAACTCAATAGCTACTAGTAGCCTTTAGCCCGTTGGTGCTCGAGGATTAGCCCTTATGATCCCAATGGCTATGCATGTGTCTTAGTCAACCCATAGCTGCTATCGAAGAGACTTGCCAAGGTGCTACTCTGGGATGCCAAGCCCTAATAGAATGGCAGTGACAACTCCTCTAACAATGATCCTTTTGCCTAGGGATTGGCTGGCTCAGTGCAGGTACTCGAGAATGGTTTAGGTTGGGTTTAACTAGACATTATGCTCCATGGCCTAGAGGCTATATAGCTCAATCTAGTTCAACTGACTGGAGTTGCTGAAATTCCCCAAATAACTAAGAGCTAAGACCTAGTGCAAGAAGTAGTGGACTGGGTCTTAGATAGCCAACACCTTAGTCCAACTAGTGTTATAGATGATGCCAAGCCAAGTAATAGACTCACAGTGCTTATCTTGGCTCTCAAGGACCTTTGTGTCTCCATTGATAGGCATGCTAGCAACTCGATAAATCGTAGGAAAGAGATATTGAGTCTGGTCCATAATGCGACAAAATATATGGTGGAAGCGTCACTTGGCTTAGCCTGCCAGAATCAGAAGGTACTCAAGGAATCTAGTGTGATGGCTGGGTAGGTGGCTCATCTCTGCTGGTAGAATTCTTGCCATCACACCTCGGTGGGTAGCTGATCCACCCATTCTACCACCCCCTAAGTCATGTAGCATCTGGGTGCACATATAACGGCTCCCAATTTAGGTAACGGTGGCCAGTCATTTGTATCGCTCAACCTCCTTATCGTTGAGCCAACCTAACACTACCACATATTTTGGCACGGGTTAATAGCATCGGCATCTTTGTGTGACGTGGAGGCTTGATTACACATGTGTATATGTATATAGTGTTTTTGGTAAAAAGTTGTCAAAATGTATGAAAATGACAAAAAAAGAAAAAAGAAAAAAGTGCACCTTTTATAATAAAGGGAAAATGGCCATTTTTTCCTCGCCAAAATGATCATTTTGGCCTAGTGAAAATGGTTAATTTGGGCGACGAAATGGCCATTTTCCAAGCCAAAAATAATCATTTTGAGGCCTAAAAATGGCTATTTTAGGCCAAGCCCAAAACACCTATTTTCTGACTTAAAATGGCCATTTTCAAATAGAAAATGCCTGTTTTCACTCAAAAAGGCCCGTTTTCTAGCCAAAATGCCTATTTCTGTGCAAAATGCCCCTTTTCCATCTTTTTAAGCTATAAATGCACTAATGCATGCATAGATCCTTATGCCACTTAAGTTTTTTCCTTGTTTTTGCAACAATGAGTGACAAATTCCCCCAAAAACTTCATAAAATTCTTAATCGCCCTTTTACATGGGCAACTTCCACCTTAGCTCTTTATAGCGGGCTAAAGTTTCTTCGACTAGTGCATCTTAACTAGTCTTTTTCTCAAGGTAGTGACCCCATTTTGGGACCCACAATTCCACGTCTTTTGATTCTCTTATCAAAAGTTATGCCCCATGTTAAGGAATTTGCTATAATTTTCAGCATATTTCATTCTTCTAACATACTACCTTGCTATTTGACTTACATTCCCCACTACCCATTACATTCCCCACTACCCATATAAGGCCATTGATGCACTGGGCATATTGCCATCCTTGGCTACTAGATAGGTCCCAAGGGGAGGACTTATTTCTTTAAGTGTACTGCTAAACTATGCTGAAAACTACACAGACATTCCATCCCTCCAACGGGCATGTATTTATTCATATTCTTCTCTAAATATCTAACAATTTCAGTTGAAGACCACTTTAGAGACTATTAGCTATTTAACATGATCAATGATTTGAAGAAAGGGCTGAATCCTTTTCCTCTAATCTTGGCGAAAAAAGTTCTTAGTCTTGATATTGTGCAGTCTAGAGAAGCTAAATTTTTTCTTGGGAGCCTACTTCTACTTCAGGTTTTTTTTAATAGACCACCACAAAAATGGGTTTTCACCCTACTATCTTGTCTACCTTTTACCTAAAAAGCCCTTATAGGTTTTCATTCCTAGCAGATTTTTTAAAGATAGACT
>CANXYI011926213.1:0-12942 GCA_948208565.1 Hura crepitans | reverse complement strand
TATTACATATGATTTTATATATTCATGCTTGCTAGAATTGGTCCAAAATCATTTGGAATAATTGTTTTGCAAAATAATGCAAATTGGTTTATCGATAAATGCTAGAAATTAGATTTTTGGTATAATGCAATTCAATAAATTCAAATTAAATAATTCCAAGATTTTTTTTGAAATTTTCTACCAAAATTGATTCAAATTTAAATAATTAATTGGATTAAATAATTAAATTTGTAAATCAATTATTGGTTGGACCAACAGTTAGAAGAAAATTAAAATTTTCAAGCATATACAACCCTAAAATCCAAAAAAATAATTTCCAATTGGTTTGAAAATTTTTCCTTTTTAGAAATGGTTTTCAAATTGGAAAGGATGTTTAAATATGGAATTAGTTTGATTAATTTCCATATTTAAAATTTCATAAAGCTAAGTATACATGGCATGTTAAGTTTGTAAGAGTTGTAAAATAAACTAAATTCAATCAAGTGGGATCCAAAAATTGCAAGTTAATTATGTGCATTAGAAATGCATGTTAAGGTGTATGTTTGGCATAATGACTAGTTATAAATGAAGACTAATGAGATTGATCTGTAATGTATGAATTTTTGCTATGGTTAAATTGGGCATGTGTGTCCAGCCTTTTCTCTATTGTATTTCTCTTCTCATCTAATTCCCCTCACATGTAACATGAAGTCTTCTAATTTATATTATATGTAATTAGATTACATAGTGTTAGGATAGGAAGGAGAAATGTAAGGAGAAAATGAAGAAGATGGCTTACCAAGAAGGACCAAGAAGAAATAAGTTAGAAATGTTCTTTTATTTATTTTTGGGTTTGTAATTTATGCATAACTATCTAGGGTTTAGCCCAAATTGGTTTCCTTTGGCTCAAGGAAATCAATGTAGCAAAAGTCCATAACTAGACTATATATTTAATGTGATTAAATAGCATGTGTATGATTTAATATGATTAAATATGCATGTGCAGGCCAAAGCATGTGAAATCCCTTTGTATGAGCATACCAAAGTATGCAACCCTAATAAGACTTAATTGAAAAAAAACCCTCGATAATATAAGACTTGCAAGCCTTGCATTAATATAAGTTAAACTAGAGTTCTCTTTAGTATTGTGTTATTGAGCATACTCAAGCCCATGCTGCATTGGATATGTTTAAATCATATTAATGGGTTCGTCTTAGCATGATTATTAGTTTTTTAAGCATACTTAAGGCTAATAATTATGAGGCAAGATTGGGGAAATATTTATATGATACATATGTATCAAGTGTTAATGACCTAATGATCAGAAGTTGCATATGATGCCTACAATTTAGTTAACAGTTAGACTTATTAAGCATACTCAAGGCTTTAACCTTAACCAAAATAGATATTAACCCACTAGGAGACCTTCTAATCAGCTTTCCCAGATTAATTAGTGAGGGTTATTAGTTTGCAATAAAATAGTAGGAGCATATATAGATTTTGTAAAAGACCTTATAAAATACATTTATGTACACAATCATACTCTAACATGTTTCAATCTTTACATATCGGTTGTTTTATTGCATCATAAGTACATTTAACTTGAATTTGTACATGATTCTTGATTATACTATTGACTAAAATGACTTCAAAATTTGAAATTAGTTCTCAGAAGTGAGAAGATAGATATGTGTTAGACACAAATATTCCACCTCCTTTGATTGATGAAAATTCCAAATGGGAGTTGAAAGCTTTTTCAAAAGCACATGGGGATGGCAATATAATTGCCTCTATGTCTCCTAAACTTTAGAAAGAGCATGGGCATGTGAAGTTTAGTTTATCAAATATCATCTTCTAAGATAAAAGATATGTGACATCTAAGAGATTATTTCATTTGAAGATAATGGAGGACACTTCAAGAGTTGAAAGTGTTAGGCTTTAATTTCATGATTTTATGATATATTAGAATTAAGAGTTATATCTATAATCACAAAAGCATGGTAAATCTAATAAAGACTTATTCTTTTAGGAATAGAAATTATAGTCTAATTAGTTTAAAGCCTATAGAAGTAGAAAGAGACCAATCCCAAAAGTAGGAACTACAAAGCTTACCTGACCATATAATGCTTGAACTTCAGGTATTAATATTATTTAGATTAATACAAGTAAGTGTGATGTGGACCTATAGGTAGCAAATGGAGCAAGAGTTATTGCATTAGTAGTAGGAACATATCAATGTATTTACCTTTGAGATTTGTATTGGAACTCGATAATTGCTATTTAGTTTCTTCATTAAATAAAAACATTATTTCTTTATCTTGTCTTACTAAAAAACAATTTTGATATTAACATTAATAAGAACATGGGTTACTCAATTTATAAAGACAATGTTTATATTGTTCTAGATATAATGTTAATGGAATTTATGTTCTTGATAATCAAAATAAACTCTATAATATTAATACTAAGAGACAAAAGGTGGATAGCTTAAAACCATCTTTCTTGTGGCATTATTGTTTAGACTATATAAATGAGAAGCACATGTCTAAGTTACACAATTCTAGTGACTTAGGTGTATTTGATTATGAATCAATTGAAACATGCAACTCCTATTTATTAGGTAAAATGACAAAGACACTTTTTAGTGGAAAAGGTGAATGTGCTAATAGCCTTTTAAACTTGATACATATATATGTATGTGGACTAATGATGTCACATGTAAGAGTTGGGTTTCTCTAATTCATTACCTTTATCAATGATTACTCTAGATATAGGTATGTGTACATGATGAAGAATAATTTTGAAGCATTTGAAAAGTTCAAAGAGTTCATAAATGAAGTTGAGAAATAACTTAGCAAAAGTATTAAAACAATCGAATCAAATTGAGGTGGAGAATACTTATGTCATGAATTTTATAGTTAACTTAAAAATAGTATAGTCTCAAGTGGACTCCTCTATATATGCCACAGCATAATGGTGTATCTTAGAGGAGAAATTGAACTTGATTGGATAAGGTTCAATTAATGATGAGCTTTGTAGAGTTGCCTAGATCATTTTGGGGTTATACACTAGAAACTATTATTTATCATTTAAACATAGTTCCATCAAAGTTAGTTGATGTTACACCATCTAAGATGTGGTCTAACAAGAAACCCATTCTTCTGCATATAAAGGTATAAGGATGCCTTGCATATAGGAAGAGAATAATGTGAGATAACCTTGAAGCTAAGTCTAACATATGCTTATTAGTGGGAGTAAAGTTGAACTTGATGAAGTTCAAGATCAATCGACTGATCCTAATTCTATTCCTTATAGTGATGAGATAATATAAGACCCTATGAAAACACAAATTCCTAGGCGATATACAATGGTTAGGACTATTCCAAAGAGATATGTATTTCTCGTGGAATAAGACAAGAAAGTAAACATACTAGAGGACCATGAGCCTATAAGCTATGAAAAGGTTTTAAAGAGTTTTGCATCAAACTCATCGCTTAAGGCCATAAAATCTAAAATGGATTCCATGTATGATAACTAGGTATAAACCTTGGTTGATCAACCTAAAGGGATAAAACCCATTAACTTCTTTAAAAGGATGACCGACATGAAAGGTAATGTGATTACCTATAAAGCTCGATTGGTAAAGAAAGGCTATCATCAAAGACAAGGAATTAATCATGATAAAACCTTTTCTCCAGTTGTAATGCTTAAATCCATTCAAATCATGCTTGCCATAGCTACTCATTAAGCTTATGAGATTTAGCAAATGTATACAAAGACAACATTCTTAATAGAAAATTGTTAAAGGAAGTGTATATGACATAACTTGAAGGTTTTACATCTATAAATGGCAATTAGGTCTACAAACTTCAAAGATCCATTTATGGATTACAGCAAACTTTTAGGAGCTAGAACATCTACTTTGACTAGACAATCAAATAGTTTGGTTTCTTACAAAACATGGATGAACCATGTGTTTATAAGAAGGTCAGTAGAAGTGTAATCATTTTTCTTGAGTTGTATTTAGATTGCATACTACTAATTAAAATGATGTCTTTCTCGTCCAATCAGTTAAAATATGGATAAGTAAATAATTCTCTATGAAAGACCTTAGAAAAGTAACTATATCTTAGGGATCAAGATCCATAGAGATAGATCTAGAAAGGTACTTAGTCTTTCACAATCTACATTCATAGATAAAATGCTAAAGAGGTTTAGCATGGATCTCTCTAAAAAAGGTATTATTCATATGTTTCTTGGGAAACACCTTTCTAAATCTATGTCTTCCAAGACACAAGTGGAGAGAAAGCAAATGAGAAGGATTCTTTATGCTTCGATTATAAGATCTATTATGTACACTATGTTATGTACAAGACCCAATGTAGTATATGGTTTGAGCGTTACAAGCAGATTCCAATCCAATTATGGAGTGGAACATTAGGTAGATATCAAGAATATCTTAAGTACTTAAGAAGGACTAAGGATTTGTTCTTAGTTTATAGAGAAGGAGATCTACAGGTAAGTAGACATACTGATGCCAAATTTTAATTCAATAATGATAATTGTAAATCTCAATTTAGATATGTATAAATTGTGTGTAAAGGAGCAGTTGTTTGGAAGAGTTCTAAATAAGATATTACTATAAATTCTACCACTAAAGTCGAGTATATAGCAACTTCCAATGCAACTCAGTAAGCTATTTGGATTATAAAGTCCATTTATGGACTTTGAGTGGTTCCAAGCATTATTAATCCAATACCTTTGTATTATGATAATAATAGAGCTATTGCACAAGCTCCAGAACCACAGTCTCATTAATGATTCAAACATGTTCTTTGGTGCTACCATCAAATCAAAGAGATCATTGGTAGATGGGATGTGAACATTAGAATGATCCCTATAAATCAAAACAAAGATGATCCTCTCATAAAGGCACTATCAAAAGGGAATTTTGATTAATATGTAAATGCAATAGGCATTAAGTACATGGGTTATTAGCTTTAGTGCAAGTGGGAGATTGTTATATGTATGCCCTAGAGATTATGTAATAGGTTTATATTCATAAGTTTAAACATTATGCATTAATGTAAAAGGCATTTCTCTTTAAATCATGATACTTTTATATATTACTAATAATTGTTTGCAATGTCTTAAACTATGTAATAAAGTCCCTAGTGTAGAATCAAAGTGCAAAGGAAATCATGAAGTGTTCATGACGTGAGATTCTAATTACAGACAAATGTGATATACCTAAATATCCCTAATCGTGGTATTAACAAGATGGGATATTGTTAATGTAGATAGTTCACCACATGTTATAGTTTTTTATTAGATCAAGCAATAGTTCTCACAAGCTGTAAGCATAGAAATGCTTAGTGTTGACATGTGGATGCTTACTTGGAAAGTAAGTACATTAGAGACCCATTATGAGATCTACATATGGACACTTAATCTATAAATGTGAATGTATCTCATTTTATCAGTGGTGCAAGTATACTTAAACTTGAGATCACTAACTATCTTAAATATGGAGTGACATACTTTGACTTTAAAGTTTTTACTTCAAACAAGAAGTATACATAGTGAGGTGCTTAGGTACGACATGAAATATTTAAAGATAGGGTAGTAATCAATAGAGGATTCACTAACCCATATTATATTGTAGAGTTTATCTCATAGTTTTGATAAGTAATCTTTATTTAGGAATCTTTGGCCAAAGTAAGATGCCATATGTGAAAGGTATTCATAAAGGGCATTTTTGGAATAAAGGTAAAATTGTCATAACAATATGTCTAGGATTAATTAGACAAACTTAGTTATGCTATGAGCTAACATAAGTCTATACTCAAAACTAGATGAGCTAAAAGATTATGAAAGGAGTTTATTGCACCATAATTGTATATAGATGGGTTAAGTCAAACCATTAGACTTTCTAGCACTTAGGTAGTCATGATGAATGGCTAGAGGTTTCCCTCTTAACTTGTTCATGAGTCATATAAAATTTGGTGAATTGATATTGATTCAATAAGATTGAATCTATAGAGTCCCAGTTAGACTAGGACTTTAATTCACTATGTACTACTAAGTTGTTATGGAAACCTATAAGGTCATACATATGAAAGGAGTTTGAGGAACATTCAATGAAATTAAATGTTTTAATGATGTGAGCTATCAATAAAAGATAATTAAA
The DNA here is from genome assembly GCA_948208565.1 of Hura crepitans. Taxonomy (NCBI): domain Eukaryota; kingdom Viridiplantae; phylum Streptophyta; class Magnoliopsida; order Malpighiales; family Euphorbiaceae; genus Hura; species Hura crepitans. The sequence goes on along the minus strand of CANXYI011926213.1, from coordinate 6,773 downwards.
AAGAAGAAATATGCAAGTAGGCTTTGGGCTATTTACAAATATAAAGTCTAAAAAAATAAGGTTTTGGAAAATCAGGGTTTTTGCAACATAAAATAGTTAGGAACACACCAACTTCTTCTTCTTTTTCCGTAATCTGCTTAAAAATCCTACTAGCACTTGGATTTTTCATGTTGCTTTCTTCTAAAAACTTCTTGTGTGGATTACTTTAAACGTGTTCAGAACTGAAGATCACTGTGGTTTGCGATAACCCAATGAGAAGAGCAAAAGAAAAAGAAAGCTGCATATATGAACCGTGTAGAGAATTTATGGTAAATTCTTATTCTATGATTCCTCTAATATGGTTTTTTTTGTTTTTCAATTTTTTTAATATTCCCACATTTGCTACTATTCCATGGATGTTTTATTTTTGTTATGCATGAGTCCATGGAAACCAAGACAAGCATTCCCCATTTTCTCTATAGGTAGTTTGCATTCTTTTAAGAACCTAATATTTACTTCATTGTCATGCTACACCTCTAACAATTGGCTTTCTGAGCTAAACTTTTGGATAAAGAAGAGGGTTAATTCCACTCTATTAGAATTGACTATAGTGTTTTCATATTATCAATAACCTATACTTCATTTGTTTTAAAGGAATGGATCAAGTTGGATTATGTTGTAGTAGTTTAATCGAATATTGTAACATTGAAAGTAGATTTTCTTTTCTTATAACGAAGTAACTTCTAAAGTTGAATTTGCGTTAAAACATTCAATTGATGGTTGTTGAAATTTTATTAGTTAAAAAACATGAATAAAACTCAATATACCAAATTTTGGTATATAAAGAAATTCTCTTTGATTGTATAAAAGATTTATTATAGACATAAAACATATATGATGAGGAGAATACTTCCATTATATTATAAGCAAACCAATATTGAGGCTAAATCTATTACATTAGTTTTAAAAACTGAACAAAAATAAATTGAGCAATTTTAACTAATAAGGCAAATTATGTTTTCTTAGACATATAAATATTTTCTTACATTGAGAAAATAAATATATTAATGGAAAGGCTGATTTCGGTTTAAATATCTAACAACTAAGGCTGAATTCATTTTATTAATTAAGAATTAAATGAAAATTAATTAACCAATTTTGTTACTCAAATGTTAAGATAAAAAGTGGTATTTTCTTAGTCGCATAAATGCCTTATCATTGCTATGAAACAATTATGCTAATGATGAAAATTGATCACGCTAAGAATTATTTTGAAAATAGAGGTCAAGTATATTTTATTAGTTGAAAGACTAAATAAAGTAAATTGGCCAAATATTCATGTGAGAAAAATCTTACATTTGGACCATATAATGCTCTCAACATGAGAAGAAAGTAATTATACTACCAAAGGAAATTGATTATTCTTTAAAAAACAACAAAGAATGTGGGTTATATTTATTTTATTGGCATAAAAACCAAATGAAAATAAATAGATCAAATTGGATTGAAATGGCTTTTGATATGAAATTTTTACATAAAAATACTTCAATTAGATGAAAATTTTTGCTTATAATGACTTTTGCTTTTGGCAAGCTTATTTCTAAACTTTTTCACAGTCATATTTATGAGCACCTTAGATAAATTAAGTCTGTGCAGACATGTATGTATGTTTTTGAGTAATGTAAGCCCATACAGGTAATGTTTCGGAGATATGCATGAAGTAAGCTCGTATGAACATCATTTTTTAAACCAAGCAACTTATTTTGTGTAGATTTCATCAATATTTTCAAAATCATTAATCTTTCTATCTTCTTTTACATTTCTTCTTCTTCAATTTTCATTTCCACTTGATAATTTCACCCACTTTTCTCTCAATTTTTTAGCTTTTTTTTTTTCATGAAATACCTCTAAATGGCATCCCAAACATCATCATTAGTTTTTTTTATCAATCCATGGCCATTAAAGGATTGACTAACAATTATGTTGAACTATCTATGTAATGTTAGAATAGTGAACACAATGCATTTTGGTGACTTAACTCATATTTAGACGTATCTTACTCTCTATACATGCTGGAAAGTCTACCTACAGGTTAGCTTTTTTGCCTTTACCATGACCCATTTTGTGCTACATTGTGCTTTCTATCCTTCTACTACCTTTAGAATTATCTTTTATTCGATAAGTCCATATAGACTAGGTAGGCTAGGGTAAAGGTCCATGTAGATATATAGACATTAAGTGTAATTTGCCTGTGTGAAGGCTTAATTGGTCTATGTGAAGGCTTATTTTTTAGAAACTTAAGAATAGTGTTATGTGTTTTTCTACATGAGATGTGATATGATGTCTATACGGATAGTGTACGTGTGTGCTTGTGATCCATGCGGACTTTCTTAGTGTGTAATTTTGAGGCCATACAAATATGTGTGCAAAATTTTCATGCAATTGTAAATTTTGTGCTTTTACTAAATTATGCATTCTAAGTGTTGGTGAAGGTCCATATGGATCTAGGTAGGCTTAGGTCTATACAGACTCTTATTTGCCTTTTTTTTCATTGGTCCTTATAGACGTGGTCTTTATGTATTGAGGTCCATGTGAACTTTTATATTCACTAAAGTTTCCTCTATATGAATACTTACCTATGGCATTTTCTTTTGTTAAAGACACACCTCAAGTGTGGGGGGAACTTTTTTCAAACCCTAATAGTTGTTTTATGTCAAGCTTATTTTGGTAAAAGTGTGGGTGAAGCCGACAAGTTTTAAATTATTTGTCAACCATTAGTTAAGAGGAGATTTTCCTTGAGGTTATTAAGGTTATTCTAGATAGATGGATAGATACCACTCATATGCTTCACATGTAGGTTCAGGAGTTGACTATCACCCCATTCAGTTGGGCTTTTATCATTGGAGTGCCTTGCACTAAGAGGGCCATCACCTTTAATGCATGCTACCACTACCCATATCTTTGGCTTTAGGAGGTGAGAGACTTATTGGGGCATATGTTGCAAGATGGATCTAAGAGCATAATGAGAGATGGATGGATGCAGCTCTATTTAGCTAGCTAAAGCTTAACCAATTCATTTATTGCTTTATCTTGTACTTGCTAAGGGCTACCTTATTTTCTAATGCTAATGACAATGTCATTAGGAGCTTCTTACCTATTTTGGAGAATGTCAAGAGCATTACATCCTAAACTGGTGCTCCTCCTCTCTCAATTGGATGTTTAAAAGCTTAGATATGGCTATACAGACCAAGAAAGGTCACTAGTTTATACAAGGCTTTAAGTTGGGAGTACTAGTAAATGGCTTTTTTCTAATCTTATTTAATTACATTTACCACTGCTTATGATGGCTTCTATCTTTTCGTTGTATGTCTAGGTGTATGAGCTTTATCTATTGCCATGCCCTTATGAGCTAGATATCCCTCACCACTATGCAATGATGGATAAATGGGTTAGGCTAGCTTCAAGCCCTTGGAATGCCTCCTCCCTACTATAGAATCGATACTATCTTAGCTCTTGAGCCTAGTATGATATTAGTGATTTTACAAGTATAAATATAATGCTATTATCATATTCTGCATGTTAATTTAAAATTTACCTAGTCTTTTACTAATTGATTTGGCATCATGGGTGATTCCACTAGAAGATATACCTAACTTACTATGTTATGCTTGAGAGATATCATCTTGTCGAATGTTGCTGAACACCCTAGAGGCTTACTCTTAGTTCTTGATAGAAAGTGTGTTGAGTTGGCACATAGGGCCTGATGCTTACCATGTCCCATAGAGCCCTCCTGACACTATGCTATTTTAGAGGTACATTGATGATCTAGAGTTTGTCTAGGGGATGACTACTAGGATCCTAAGAGATACCCTACTAGAGATTGATGGTGAGCAGTACCCTATTAGGTATCTGCTCACTTGCTGCCTTTATTGCCTTACACATCTTACCCTACTGCTCAAGTATATTTCTATCCTATCTATGTGGTTTCTTTGAATCTCAGATGTTACTTCTAACTTTGTTTACTTAGTAGATTTTTGCTCCTAATTTGAAGACTAAATCTTCCTCCTTAAAGAAGAGGATTTGTGGCACCCCTTACCCAATCCATTATCAAGACCGAAAATGGGTTGGCACTAAACTATTTATATCCATTACTCTTACAAATTTACCATTATTTTCATAAAGCCTTTATAAAGCTATAGAGTTAATTAGATGTTTTAAAAACTCACTTTGATAAAAAAAATCCTTTAATTCATGTTAACTCAATTTTGAAGGAAAATTTGTAGCATATGGCTCTTCGGGAAAAAACCAAAAATTTTAAACCTACAAAAAATGCACTTCTATAATATCCTATTCTCAATACATACTCCCAAATCCTTCTAATCCTCTATTGAACATTGCAATCATTTATCCCATTAGGTATGACACTATCTCATCACATGCAAATTACACATTTATATTACTTGTCATATACGTCATGCATGCATGCTATAATTTATATTATCTTTACTACACATTAGTCTATTTTTCACATGTACATACATAATATATCTTTAAAAGATACCAAACAACTATACATAACATCTAGCCTATTACCTTATATCTATACATGAGTGCCATGCTAGACTTGCTTTACATCATATAATTATCTATACATAAGTAATTAGACCAAAAAGGTAGGAATCTTGGTTTACACTTTTACACTTGAGGTTACAACACTCTAATCACCTGCTGTAGCTTAAACATCAAAAACTTGATATGTTAAGCTTATGTTTAGTGGTGTATTCAAGGAAATATATATTAGCATCAAACATATGCAAGCATGTATTAGAAAACACAATTCAAGCTTAATGGCACTACTCAACCCAACCATAACATACGTGTACACCAACTTGTAATATCTATTTACTAGTCAACACATTTAGCACCTATGTGTACACATAGAAAGAAAAGACTATCATTTTAAATTGTTCATTTTAGTCAAAGTTTATACTTCTACACATTATTATGATTTCTATTGATTTCTTAGCTAATAAAAGAGGCCATTATCAACCCATAATATACTATTGGTGCATTTTATATATCTTTAAGTTTATACCCTTTTTGTATTAAGTTAGCTTCACTATGAATAATGTAACATCCCTTTTTCTTAATACATAATTATTTAAGAAATTTTGGTGGAAAATTCAAGTTTACCTCAAGTTCTTTAGCTTAATTTGTATGCACTATCCTAACCTTGATTAATAGTATGGCTCTTATGCTAATGTGCAGTTAATACTTATTCGTGTTTTTCTTATCTATCTTATTCATAACTTACATGATTACCATATTTGTGTCTTATAACATTCTAACCTTAATTGAATTAAATTGTCCAAATTATGTCATTCATTATAGATTTTAATTATCTTAGTTCTATTGATCACCTTTTTCTTAGTTATTTCATTATTTGGCACATACTTGAAATATTATACCTTAAATACTTGATAATAGGATCCAAAGGTGTACAAGGGCCTACATTTTAGACCTCAATGGCCATACCCGTCATAGCATGAGTGATGTGTGGGAGTTTTCAATTAGAATCTTAAGGCTACACTCTATCTTAAATTGTGTGTGGGGATCTATATTTTGGACCTCACAACCGCACCCATCACAACATAACATCACATATCAAATAGTGGCCCTTATAGACCTCTCATGAATAGGGAGTGGCCCTTATAAAACTCTCTATAACATAACATGTGCACAGGTCCTCATATAAAACCCTATAAATTACACTCTATCACATAGATTATGTAGTTATCCTCGTGGACTAGTGTCAAAGGTGACACCAAAGTGTCCTAGTAGCTAATAAGTGCCTAATTGATTGGTAAACCTATCTACTAGGTTATCTAACTAATATGGCCCTTATATCCTTTTACATATCATTTCCATATTATCATTTATTATTTTTTACACCATTAGGAGTTCATACTCTTTTATTTCCATTAAATCCTTTATCATTATTGTTTTCTACTATAATGCCACATATTCTTATAAGTTCTCATTGGATTATACTAATTAATGTATTACTAACTTTTATTGCATGAATACATAACATTTGGGTTCATCATCCATATCAAGATTGATCATTGACATGTCGTGCTTAACCATCATTACATATAAGTGTTATTTTCTCTGTTTCATGTTATATTAATTATTTATCATCATATACACCATTCAACAACCACTGATATCGAGTTTAACTTAGTCTAACTCTATTACCCATTTGGACACACATTGTAACACCCTATACCTGATTCAGTAGTAGATCGGTAGCTAAATATAACTAAGGACTTGCCTAAGTCCTTTTGGGCTTATGCACTGGGAAATGTTATTTATGTGTTAAATAGAGTTCCATCCAAGTCAATTGATGTTACACCATATGAGATGTGGTATAACATGATACCATCTCTTTCACATATGAAAATATGGGGTTGCCCTATTTATGTGAAAAGAGTAATATCAGATAAGCTGGATGTTAAATCTTATAACTGCTTATTTGTAGGGTATCCAAAGGAATCTTTGGGGTACTATTTCTACAATCCTTTAGAACAAAAGGTGTTTGTTTCAAAGCATGTTGTCTTTTTAGAGAAAGAGTTTCTTCTAAGAGAAGATAGTAGGAGTAGAATTGAAATTATTGAAGTTCAAGAACTATAAATTAAAGCAAATCAACCAATGGATCCAGAACCTATTACTTATGCTAATGAAGTAATAAAAGAGCTATCTAGTACACAAGTTCCTAGACATTCTACTAGAGT
>CANXYI011926036.1:0-10019 GCA_948208565.1 Hura crepitans | reverse complement strand
ATATTAATTTTATTTTTGAGACAGACAATCCGTCGCGATAAAATATTTCCAAAATTCTCCTATGGAAATTTTATATCGTGATTTTTTCCATTTTAGTTGAAAAAATTATTTACAATAGAAAATCCGTCGTAGAGTCCGTCTCTAATTCTCGCGACAATTTATAGTGCCAACATCTGCGAGGGATTTTATTTTTCTATTACAAATCCATCACATTTTTAAATTTTATTTTTACTAAATATAATTTCACAATAGATTTGTAAATCTATCACAAATATGGTCATAATGCACCAACGGATTTAAATCCGTCGTCGAATCCATCGTAGATATGTAATTTTTTTGTAGTGACAGTTTAGAGGCAATCATGAAAGAGTATATGATATGAGATGCTTATTGTATGCAAATATGATAATACCTAAATTTCCCTCAGTCATACCATTAATAAGATAGAACATTTTTAATGTAAATGGACTAGCACATGTTATACTCTTTGCATAGCTCAAGTAGTTGACCTGATAAGCTGTGAACATATATGATGCTTAAGATTAACATATGGATGTTCGTTTGGAAAACAAAAGTACTGGGGACCCATTATGAGAACATTTATATGGTTAAATAATCTATGCCAATGAAAAGATCTTATCATATCAGTTGTGCAAGTATCTTTAGACTTTAGTGCACTAACTATCTTAAGTATCAAATGTTGTATTTTAACTTTGGTGCTTTTACTTCTCTATGATGTACACATAGCTAGGAGCTTAGGTATATCATGGGGTAATTAAAGGTAGTTACGTGATCAATAAAGGATTCACCACTCCAAATCATTTTAAAGCTAAGTTTATCTCATAGTTATAGTTGACTATCTTTCTTTAAGAATCTCTAGTTAGAGTGAAATACAAGTGTGAATTGGATTTGTAGAGGAATTTTTGAATTAAAGATAAATGCCATTAAAATAGCATATTCAAGGCTTAAGTAGCCACATTTAATCAAGCATTGAGTTGACACAAGTTTATACTCAAACCTGAATACGATAAAGAATAGTGAAAGGACTTTATTGAATGGTAACTAAACATTGAAGGGTTAAGTTAAACTACTTGACTTTTTGACACTTGGGTAGTCATCATACGTGGGTAGATGCCTTTGATGACTTGTATAATAGTTGTAATCCTTGAAAAATCTTGACTTATGAATAGTGCTTTCCCGAGATGTGAACAGTGTTCCTGAGACCCGGGATGCATTGAAGTGACCGAGTGAAAGTATTAATTATAAAATAATTTTAGGCAAAGTTTAAAACCAAACTGAAGTCATTTAGGTGGTTAAAAATGATAGTTAAGTTTTACAGCAATGTCATGTGAATGGGGACTTAGTTTTAGCTGAACTGTAAAATATTCAAAAGTTGTTCAGAATTTTCAAAATTTATACAATTTGATACTTAAAAATTATAATTAGCCTGTTAGCACTAGAATTGGAATTTTTGGAGATCAAGAAGTATTTTTACTAAAATCAGGTAACCTTAAAAACTATATTTCTAATCGATTTTTCATGCTTTTCGAGCACGAGTTTTTAGAGGATTTTGAGGTTTGATTTGTGGAATTTTACAGCTCTCTCAGATATCAAAAATGATGCAAGAAAATCTAAAAAAAAGGACTATATAAAGGGTTAACAATTGGTAGAAAAAGGAATAGTTTCTTCCCCTTTTGCCAATTCCACTTGACGCCCACCAAAGAGAAGGGAGAGCCATTTTTTCTCCTCCACACATTTGTTTTATCTCATTTTCTTCCATTTAAGCCTCGAGTCCACACCTTCATGACCTCTAAATGTCATTTCTACCTCAATTTACGTAAAACATTAAGAGACAAGCTCAATTTTTCATCTCGATAAATAGTAACTCGAGATTGATCAGGAAAGATTTTTTTATTTTTGATATTTTTCCCATGTTCTCAAGGTGCCCTAGGTCATGTCTATGTAGTTGGTTTTTTGTTTTAGTATCTGTAAGATTTTTTATGAATTTTATGTATTGAATCTGTAGTGGGTAGTTAAGGAAAACTACAAAATGCGTGACGAAGGGAAGAGCAGGGTATAGACGGTCCTCGGGGTTGTGTTATGACTCTCTTGGTACGTCTAATTAACAAAATTATAGAAATTCAATTATACCTTAATTATTCCATAATATTCCATTAATGATGTTTGTGAATTAAATGCATAATTAAGATCATGATTGGAATTTAATTATGTATAATAATGGAATTGATGTATGTTAAAATTAATTATAATGTTAAATGGATGAAAATGATATATGTTAATATTATGTGCAATATAGCCATGCATGTATGTGTATGTATGGGTGCATATACATAGGGAGTTATGATGTATGCATATGAATGGTATTATATATCCATATGGACATAATGTATAAAGATGAATGCATGAGATGAAGCTTTAAGGCTTTAGAGGGCATAATGGCTGTAATGGCCATTTGATGATATATGTGTGTGTGTTAGTTTTACATAGGCATATGTAGGCATGTATGCATCATATATGTGTGATTTGTATGATGTATGACCATGAATGAGTAAAATTGCCTATATGGACATGAGAAATGATGCATGATGAGATTAATGGCATTATGTATGTTAATGGCCTATGTGTATATAAATATGTGTGAATTGGCATGAAATACATGCAAATGATGAATTGTGTGTATGAATGGCTAGGTGATTATATACATATGAGATGGAATATGTAGTGTAATGAGATGTATGTAAGATACATGAATGATAACATAGGTTATGATGTATTTATGTATGTCCATGCATTATGACAATAATGAGATGAATGTGCATAATTATGTGTATGTTTATAATCATAAGGAATGAGGTGGTATGAATGATAAAAAGAAAATATATATGGTAGCTAACCATAATGGTATGATTGAATGGCCTATGGCATGTACATAATGCTTATTATGCACGTTATACATGTTAGTAGCTATGTATGATTATATGCATGGAATTAATAATGTGTTTGAAACATTATATATGAAATGTTGACATAAAAGATACGTAATATGATAATGCATTCTTTTATCAATTTAATGCATGATATAGTGTATTAATGATGTATATTGAGTTTATATGGTATAATACCATAATATGTGCCTATTGCATGTTCATTTTGTATACGACATGCATATGATGAGATGAGAGCCTTTTATGGCTTGTGAATGATATTTATGAATATGTGATTTTGTGCATTTTAGGTCTTATAATTGAAGCATGAGCATGATAAAGCTTTAGGCATGAGCTTATAAGCCGTGTGATGTTATGACAAACATGTCATGAGAAAGCGTAATGTGTTTAATGTGAAAGAGTAATGGTATAATGCATTCATGAGCATATGTATGTAAGGACTTTGAAATATGGCATTGTAATGTGGTGTTACATGTCATAATAACACATAAAGCTTATGATAAAACTTTTTCCCATTTTAATCATTAGTTAGCTAAACCAATTTAATTAAAAGTATTATTAAGAAAAATTAATAAAGTGAAACTAAAAATAATTGGTTAGAAGCCCATGCAAGTAAACAACCTAGTCGGATTAGGTTAATCGATTATCTAGGAGTCATAGCAACTACTAAGGTACTTTAGTACCTCTGTAGCCTTCTGGTTGCAATGCATAAACTGATAAATTCTTATGTAACCTTTGAGTTGCAATGCATTTTAGCCTTCAAGTCTATTATTATTTGTCTTTGGACCTACGTTAGTAGACGGACCTCTAAGTTTATGGAGGTTGTATTGGCCTACCCTATGTTTAACCTACGTGTCTATGATTTTTTGACCTTTAAGTTTGATGTGTGTGAGGCCTGTGTGGTTCCAAGGGCCTAAGTGGTCCATTGATATTTTATTATCCATAGTGTATATGCTTCTTGAGTTTGGGCTTAATAAATGAACTGTAATGAATAATGAATATGTTTACATGATGTATAACATTATGTAGTGATGTATGATATTTATAATGCAGCATGTACCTATTTTATGCCACGTTAGTACATCTATGTATGTTATGTTTAATTTTGCATATCATGTGATAATGTGAATACTCATATTTCATATATTAATATATGTTGTTAAATGGCATATTTATACAAGTTATATCAATTGCACCACTAAGTTATTGCTTAGTGCATCGTCTATTTTTGCGATGCATAGATAAGGTGACAATTTGAGGAGAAATCCTTAGATCATTAAGTTATCAAGGGACGAGGATTCTTTTGGTATATTTTGTATATGTACATCTAAGTTTTATGATGTATAGATAGATAGCACTTATATGGGTGTAATTTTGGGAATGGGGCCTAAGCTAGATGGAAATGTTAATTTTTAGATTTCAAAAGTTTGTAACTTATTTTGAAGTTGATTTTTGAACTGTGATGATTGCACGCTGACATAAATGATGCATGAATTGTGATGTCATGTTGATGATTGTTTTAAGGTGATCAAAAGGATCAAAGGAAATGTGGATTGTTGAGAAAATGTTATAGAAGTGCTTTTATATTACATATTACTATTAACATTTGGGATAGTATCCTAGTATAGCTGTTATGCTGCCAAATTTTCGATACAAAGATTGCCAAATGTGAAAAGTAACTAGTTTTTGAAAAATTTTTGTAAACTCATATTTTTATAAACTAAACAATTTATTATGAATAATTTTAATCACGTTTAAAAAAGTTAATAAGATATGAGTTGGGTAATGCATTTGTATGAACATTCTTTATTCGGGTCTGGCAACCGAATTAGGTAAGGGTGTCACATTTGGTGGAATCAGAGCTCCAGTTTAGGCATTTCTAGGCAATATATGAATGCCTTAGGTTAAGTTTAAACTTCATAAAATTTATGATATTAAGGCTTGTGAATTGTTCTTTTATGTACAGATAAGATGAGTGATTATACACCATACCACAATAAGGAAGTCAAGAGTCAGGCTTCCATGTCTATGGGATAAGAGTTCGATATCATTACATCTATATCTCGTAGTACGGTGAGGTAAGTATCTTCTGCAGCTCTAGTACCACCAGTGTTTCTACATGAGATGCTAAAACTCTTGAGACAGGTTATAGCTATTGCTCCACAACTAACACAATAACTAGAGGTTCCTTTAACTCTCCAGAAGACCTACCGTGAGAGATTTAAGAAGATAAAAGCCAAGGATTTTAAGGGAGAAGGTATAGTAGAGCCAAAGAAGACAGAGTACTAGTGTGTGATTATGAAGTAGATGTGATACACCTCTGAAAAAAAGGTGATATATGCCACGTCTTTGCTCCAGAAAGAAGCATCGAAGTGGTGGGAAAACCTAATAGAGCATAAACTATAGGAAGAGTAAACTTGGGACTTTTTCTTATCAGAGTTCCATAAGAAGTATATCATAAAAGATTATCTTGACAACCGGAGATAGTAGTTCGTGGACCTTAAGTAAGATTAGAAGTCTATTAGAGATTATGAGAAAGACTTTGCTATGTCGTGCTAGTATACTAGGGACATCATTTCCATAAAAGTTGATAAGTGTAAAAGATTCAAGAAGGGATTACATGTGGACATCAAGTCACCAGTAGTTCTTATAAAGATTTGAGACTTACTAGAGCTAGTATCAGTTTGTAGATCTATTAAGGGAGTGCAGAAAGAGAAGAGAGAGTTTTATCAAAAAAAGTGGTCCTTTGGTTAGGGAGCTTCTAGTGCAGCTCAAAGGTCAAATAAAAATTTCAAGGGGGGTCAGTTTAGGGCTCCACAATAGACACAGAAATAGGGCCAGTCTCAAAAGACAATATAAGGTAACAAGGGCAAGATTAGACAACGATCTTAGGCTACCGATATGCCAATTTCTACAGCCAAGAGTGGCTAGATTCTTTAATGTTAGAGTTGCCAGAAGAGACACCGAGGAGATTATTGGAAGCTGAAGGTTGGTATGTGCTTTTCGTGTAGGTCACTAGATCATTTTCATAGAGATTGTCTGAAGAGAGCTATTGTTAGATAGGGATCCACACATGTTTCCATAAGAGGCCAGAAGAGATATCAAAGAAAGAGAGCAGAGGGAGCTCAGAGAGATAGATCAAAGTCTAAGTATTAGGCCATTGAGTTACCATTTGATGAGTTGGACTTTATATTAGGCATGGATTGGTTGTCCAAGTATTAGGCCATTATGGATTGCAAGTAGAAGAGGATAACTCTTACAGCTGAAGATAGAGTTGAGACCATAGTTGTGGGTAAAAGGATAGACTTTTTGTATAATGTCATATCAACTGTGACAGCAAGGCGTATGTTAAAGAATGGTTGTCAAGATTTCTTAGGTCATGTATATGATACTCACAGAGGTGAGCTGGATGTTAGTCATATGCTGGTAGTGTCAGTGGCACTGCTCTGATATTGATAGGTCCACATCAAATGGGTCTAGAAGAGTTAAAAAAGTTAAAGATTCAACTTTAAGAGTTGCTTGACTATTTGTTAAGAGAAAGGATGGTTCTCTTTGGCTATGTATGGATTATCAATAGTTGAATAAAGTGACCGTCAAGAATAAGTATCCCTTACCATGGATTGTTCTGGAGTATTCTCTAAGATTGATTTGAGATCGAGATATTACCACTTAAGGGTGAAAGAGTTTGATATGGTGAAGATAGCTTTTCAGAATAAGATATGGCCACTATGAGTTTTTGGTAATGCCATTTGGGTTTATCAATGCTCCTGCAACTTTTATGGACTTGATGAACTATGTGTTCAGATAATATCTTGACTAGTTTGTAGTGGTTTTCATCAATGACATCTTGGTTTATTTGAAGAGTAAAGAGGATTATAAACAACATCTGAGAATATTCTTATAGATTTTAAGAGATGAGAAGCTGTATGCTTAGCTCAACAATTGTCAGTTTTGGCTCAGTAAAGTGTCTTTTCTTGGGCATATAGTTTTTGTTGAAGGGATTCATGTTGATCCTAGTAAGATTGAGGCAGTTATGGAATGGAAGCCACCCAAGATACCACAAAGATTAGGAGTTTCCTTGGTTTTTTAGGGTATTATAGATGGTTTGTCAAGAGTTTCTCTTTGATAGCAGTGCTTATGACTCGTTTGTTAAAGAAAGATGTCAAGTTTGTCTAGGATGGTAGGTGTCAAGAGAGTTTTGACAAGCTTAAGGTGATGTTGACAGAACTACCGATTCTTGTTTAGCCAATTTTTAGGAAGGACTTCACCATATATAGCGATGTGTCCACAATAGGTTGGGTTATGTTCTGATGCAAAATGGCAAGGTTGTTGCCTATGCTTCAAGATAGCTAAAGATGCATGAGAAGAACTACCCTACTCATGATTTAGAGCTTACAGCTATTATATTTGCTCTAAAGATATAAAGACATTATCTCTATAGAAAGAAGTACTATGTTTACACCTACCATAAGAGTCTGAAGTATCTTCTAACATAAAAGGAGTTGAACTTGAGATAGAAGAGGTGGATGGAATTTATCAAAGACTATGATTGTTTGATTAGTTATCATCCTCGAAAGGCCAATTTAATGGCTAATGCGGTTAGTCGAAAGTTCATGGCAGCTATGAGAGCGATGAATGTTAGATTACAGCTTGTGGGTGATGATAGTTTATTGGCAGAGATGCAAGTAAAGTCTAGTTTGCTATAGCAAGTCAAGAATTATCAGAGAGATGATCACAAACTGATGAGTGTGGTAAGCACAATCTAAGAGGGGAAGCCTAATGAGTATGAAATTAAGAGTGACGATTGTTTGTACTATCACTATAGAATCTATGTGCCGGATGTTAAAGAGTTGAAGAATTAGATTTTGCAAAAGGCTTATAGCGCTCCTTATGCTATGCATCCTGGTAACATGAAGATGTATTAAGATTTAAAGTTGTCATATTAGTGGCCTGGTATGAAGGGAGATGTATAAGAGTTTATGACTAAGTGCCTTATTTGTTAGCAAGTAAAGGCAGAGCATCAAATTCTATATGGATTGCTTTATGCCATAGCAATTCTAAAATGGAAATGGGATAGGGTCACTATAGATTTTGTTGTCGAGTTGCCTATGACTAGGAGAAAATGTGATTTAGTATGGGTTGTGGTAAACTGTTTAACCAAGACTACTTATTTTATACCAGTAAGGATGGACTACTCTTTGGAGAAGCTTGTTGAGTTATACATAGATGAGATTGTTAGATTGCATGGAGTGTTGTCTTCCATCATATCTGATTAGGACCCATAATTTACATTGAGGTTTTGGAAAAAGCTTCACAATGCCTTGGGTACTTAATTGAGTTTTAGTATTGCATTTCATCCTTAAACTAACAGACAGTCAAAAAGAGTCATTCAAGTGCTTAAGGATATGTTAAGGAGTTATGCCATGGAGTTCAAGGGTAGCTAGGATCACTATCTATCATTAGTGGAGTTTGCTTATAACAATAGCCATCAAGTAAGCTTAGGAATAGCTCCTTACAAGGCATTATACGGAAGAAAGTGTAGAACTCCTTTGTGCTGGAATGACCTCAGTGAGATTAAGCTCATAGGATCAGATTTGATTAAGGATGTAGAGGAGAAAGTGAAGATCATTAAAGATAAATTGAAAGTAGCTTCTGACAGATAGAAGTTGTATGTCAATCTAAAGAGAAAAGATGTTTAGTACGAGGTGGGAGACAAAGTGTTTCTTGAGGTTTCACCTTAGAAAAAGGTTCTACATTTTGGCAAGAAGTGAAAGTTGAGTCCTAGGTATTGGGCCATACTAAGTGATAGAATGTGTCAGGCCAGTAGCCTACAAACTAGCTCTGCCTCTTGAACTTCAGTAGATTCATGATGTCTTCCATGTATCCGTGCTACGAAGATACAGATTGGATCCTACACATGTACTATCAGTAGAAGAAGTTGAGATTTGCCTAAATCTATCTTATAAAGAAAAACCTGTAAGGATCTCGGACAAAAAGGCTAATAAGCTGTGGAACAAATCAATACCTCTGGTGAAACTTCTCTAGAGGCACCATGAGATAGAAAAGGCTACATGGGAAATAAAAGCTTAGATAAGATAGTAGTATCCTTAGTTTTTTATACTAGGTAATGTCGAGGATAACATTTCTTTTAAAATGGGAAGAAATGTAACGCTCGAAAAATCATGACTTATGAATAGTGTTTTCTCAGGATATGAATAGTGTTCTCGAGACCTGAAATACATTAAAGCAACTGAGTGAAAGTATTAATCATAAAATAATTTTAGTCAAAGTTTGAAACCAAACTAAAGTCATTTATGTGGTTAAAAATGAAATTTAAGTTTTACGGTAGTGTCACATGAATAGTGACCTAGTTTTAGCTGAACCATAAAATATTTAAAAGTTGCTCATAAAATTTTGGGATTAATACAACTTGATACTCAAAAATTCTAATTAGCCTATTGGCAATGGAATTGAAATTTTTAGAGATCAAGTATTTTTACTAATATTGGGTAACCTTAAAAACTATGTTTTTAATCAGTTTTTTATGATTTTCGAGCATGGGTTTTTAGAGGCTTTGAGGTTTGATTTGTGGAATTTTACAAGTCTCTCATATGTCAAAAATGAGGTAAGAAAAGCTAAAAAAAGGACTATATAAGGGGTCAACAATTGGTCATATGAGGAATAGTTTCTTCCTCCTTTGCCAAATGCTTACCAAAGAGAAGGGGAGCCATTTTTGCTCCTTTACACCTTTGTTTGTCTTGTTTTCTTTCATTCGAGCCTTGAGCATGTGGGTCCATAACCTCTAGATGTCGATTCTAGCTCGATTTTGCATAAAAAATAAGAGAAAAACTTGATTTTTCATCTCAGTGAGTAGTAATATGAGATTGATCGGGTAAGATTTTTTTAATTCTAATATTTTTTCCATGTTCCCTAAGTGCCCAAAGTCGTGTCTATGTAGTTGGTTTTTCATTTTAGTGTCCATATGATTTTTTACTAATTTTTACCTATTAAATTTGTATTGGGTAGTTGAGGAAAGCAATAAAACTAAAGACG
>CANXYI011925981.1:0-17874 GCA_948208565.1 Hura crepitans | reverse complement strand
TCTGGTAACACCTGAGGATAAAATGAATAGTACCTTCTTAGGGAGTTATGTAAGGTGTTAGAAGGGAAAGGTGAATTAGATTAAACAGTCTAGTGACACTTCTTGCCTGTTCAAATAGAATGGGAAAGGGGTGTTACACATGAAGTAGTACTTCTATAAGCTTAGCAGAAAATTGATATTAGTGCATCACTAGAGGACACTTTCCTCTTTTAACCAATCCACACTACCCCTAATATCTCTTTTGACAAGCATCACATATTGGGGACTAATTTTTATCGCCTATTATGCCAGAAACATTATTAGCTTAAAAAAAGCAATTAAGATTTACTTGTCAAGAGTTATACCAGTCTATGAGACTGTGCCTGCCTTTGCCCTTAATACCCTGACTGAGGATAGGGCCTAAGCTAAGATAGAGACTATCCATCTCTTCTTGTGTATCAGTTTTTCCATGCCATATGTAGCTACCACTAGTACTGCAAAATATTTCTCTCTCTACATTTGACTATCTATATTCTCAACTCATACATTCATCCCCATTAGAAAATCTCTTAGATTTTCTATTCTTCTATACAATTCAACTGTTTTAAGATTTTGAATGTCCTGTTTAGCCAATACTTAATTTTGGCAGCATAAACCTTTTTCCTCCCTAGGCAGTAAGCAACTCCCAATTCTTCCATCCTTTCTAAAAAAATTCTTTTATAGCGGAGCTAATGGTAGAGGTGGGTTAGCAGCAGTGGTAATATGTCTGAGCAAGATAACTTCACATTGTACTAGAATAGGAAGTACTTCTACCTATTGTTTAGCTAGGCACTAGTTTCTATGGCTACTATGTAGCATCACTGGGGTCAAGTATTGATCCTTGCCTACCCCCTGTATAAATATGGTTGCAAAACTAGCTAGTCCCTTAGCCCCTCTTTTGGATAACTGAACGACCATATCTTTATTGCAATGAACTTACTTATTAGCCTCATGCAGTGTGATAGTTCAGAGGAATATAACCCTGAATAGTTACACTCATGTACACTACCTAGGAACATTTAACCTAGGCTCTGATACCATAAAATGTGACACCCCCTACTAGATTCCTGAAGAAACCCAATAAGCGGTGCAATTCTTGCTAAGTCACTTATCCTAAAATGTCTCTAATTTTTATTTGTTTAACTCTTACTTAATTTATATTATTTAATTTATTATGACTCCAAATTCAATTCTGTCAATTCTTATGGTTTTTTTTAGGTTCATGCCAATACAGATTAATTACAAGTCAATTAGATTTTTCCAAAAATTCAGCAGCATAATAGTTGCTTGGGTCACTATCGAAAAAATTTAGACTTGCAAAAACACTTTTATATCACAGTTTCACCTCTCTTGAACCCTTCTAGTCCCCTAGGTATCAACCTAACATCGTCAATCTATCAGTTCATTAACACAGGCCTCAGACCATAATCGATCAATTATAAATATAGAGCCTTCAACTCATAAATTATATCATCAAGTAAGGGTAATCACATACTCAAGATAGTCTGATGGAACTTATTTTAAAACACCATCTATGACATAAATATGGCCTTCTATATGGTGCCCATTCCCCACCTATGTACATGAGTGCAAAGCCGTATACTAAACATATAGCACCCTTACTTACTTGTCCTCTAAATCTTAATTGCACATACTCTGAGGCTATTTGCAGGTTCTGATTACCTACGTAACAAAATTAGTACACTACATATATAATACTCTGTGGTGAACTCAAGCATTTACATCACATCATATAGGTTCTCATTTATTTATATAGTAATAACATCTATTTCTACAGACAGGTTATTATACTAACCGTTTAAAATACATTTATTAGGATGACCACCCAACCCTTATGTATAATTATTAATTACTAGTGAGATAATATCCTAAAATTTCATATTTTATAAATATTTACCCTTATCAGTGATAGTACTATTTAACTCACATTACCGGACCAATTATTAGCCATTTCTGTCAAATGCCTAAAATACCCCTACTCTTGTCCTTAACCAATTTGTTCTTTATACAGTCATTTAAAATCAACTAAATTATAAATCTAGGCCATTTCCAATTATAACAGTCCAATGATTGGATTATCAGATTAATAAGTGACATCTTTGCACAAATTACCAAAATACCCCTAGGTATACATTATGTAGTATTATACAGATACTTATGCCTAATTAAGCCTTTTATTACTCATTACTCCTAATTTAATTCATAAGTTGTTTATTTTATTAATTTATCTAGCCCGACTAGAATGACGACACTAACATACATTAGACCTAAAGGGAATGAAAATAGTGCAGTGATCCATATTCTAGACCCCAACCACTGCATTGGCCTGATTATGTTATAGCACCTAAGGTGTAGATAATAAGGTGTGGTCTGCCTAATAGACTATTCTGTCTAACATACTAGTACAGTGGCCCTCCGAGACCTTCGCTGCTGTATTGGCCTAATTTAGAGATTAGGAATGGAAAAATTGTGTCTACCTAGCAGACTGGTTTATCTAATAGACTAGTGCGGTGGCCATTCAAGACCTATGCCGCAGCATTAGCAAAATTTAGTAACTAGCATCAGGTGGCAATCAAGGAAAATTGTATGTCCAACATATAAGTATAATAGCCCCAATATGGACCTAGGCCACTGTACCAGCCCTATCTTTAAAGTAAACAGTGTAATAGCTGCTAAAATCCCTAAGTTGACCTATCAACCCATCTAGTGGGTGTCTAACTAATAGGCTAGGCAACTCAATTTATGATTATTTCTTTACTAATTAACCTCTTATAATATTACTAAATGAATACAAACATATATGAATTTTTATGGCACAGTTAAATTTAGCCTGGTCTAGTATAGCCACAATTAGGCTATGCTAGATAAATGCTCATAAGAATTTTTATGTATTAGAATTGCCAAAAATAAAAGCATATTATGCTTGGATTTATTCCATAATTACTTCTCAAAGAATTGTCATTTGCTATCCAGTGGTATTTTTGATTTAGGTAATGGTCAATTGGACAGTTATAGGTCATTACAGCAAGTTTTCAATTGCCCTTTCGAGGTTCATTTCTCAGCCTGCTTCTATGCAAATTTCACCATTATTCATACAAGGTTCATAGCCCCTAAGCCATAGAATCACTAGGCCATTTACAAGGCTAACCTTAGGCTCAAATGCCATTATATTTAATCACATATAATAGCCCTCAAGGCACAAATTATGAGCACAGTGTTTACCCACAAGGCATAGCCCTTAAAGGCATCTTACAAGCCACTTTTTAAGTCATTCTTAGTCAACTTCAAGTTTATTTCTTTAAACTTTTCTTGCCTTTTTAAGATATATTTCAAACATTCCTTTTACCTTACATATATATTCAAATTTATACCTAGCCAATTATAGCATTAAAAGATTTATTTACTCCAGCCTTAATATAAATACTCATAACTTTTCTAATCACAATTTTGGGCACATTATAAGATTACATTTCATGCTAAATTAGAACCATCTTTTAGGCCATTTTAGTCAAGTTTAAGTCCAAGTATTATCCTTTTACTAAAGTACATTATCATGCCATATAAAGGAAGTTAAATCACACTACATGTCTCGACCAAAGTTCATTCCCATTCATTCACACATTAGACAAATCAATTACATAACAAACTATCCTTAGATACATATTATAAGCCTATTTACACAACATCCAAAGTTGACCATATACCTACATCCACATAACATCACTTAATCAATATTCAAATTATCTTAAGATATCACCTATACACATACATGTTATAAAAGCCATAACCATTATTTTATTCAATTGATCAAGCATGGAACATACATCTGCTACATGCCAATTTTCTCGAGTACTTACACTTCTCATGCTTACCATACAATTTCCAAGCCATACACACACAATTCCATTGTATCTCAATACTAGTAACATTTCAATTGCCTCTAGCACTATAAACATGCCATCCTATTTCCCTTAAACCACTCGGCCACAGACTAAACTCTTATCTAACATATATAGTTCAAGTATTCAAACTATAACCTAATTGGCACCTATTGTGTTTAAATCATTTAGAGGTTCACTCAAGCTCATTTCACCAATTATTTAACATCCTAACAACCCCATTCAAAGCCCTTTTCTAGCCATAATCTTAAGGTAACATGAAGTAAATAGTCAATTTCACATACCTTAGCAATAACAAGCACTCCATGCCTTTAAACCTCAATTGTAGCCCCATGAAAGCTTTCTCCTCCCTTTTTTAAGCCAGTTTACTCCTAAATTTTCCTTAAACATAAGCCACACACATCTTCACATATGTTAGACATTACTAGGATCTATTTCCAGTGAAAAACAACCTTGAAAATCTAAGGAGAAGGCATGGAAACTCACCTTACACACTTGCTAGACTACTTTTAACCCTTAAACCTTTAGTGATTTTAAATTTGTTCATGAGAGCTCCTTTAGCTCCATTCTTTTTCTAGAAATTTCCTAGCACAAAGGAAAATTTTTTGGTGGTGGTAATATTCTATAACAGCTGGGAGAAGATGATGAAAATGGCTCCCAAAGCCATTTATGGCATCTATTTTAGTAGGGAGAGGAAGAAAATTTTCTTCTTCCATTTAGTGGAATTATCCACTTGTCAAGTGATGTTGCCACTTAGCATGGGCCCTACACCAGGTGGAAATGTGTGAGTGGGCCCCATAACCACCCAAATTATCCCTTAATAGCTTAATTTTTGGCAAAAATTAGAAATTCACACTGACCTCAAAAAATTACACCATTTATTTTAAAATTCATATTTCAATCCCTTCTACATGCTGGTAAATTTTTGTGGCAAAATTCTATTGATAGGACAATTTTTAGAAAGCCTCAATTTCATGGTAAACTAGAAAATTACAAGAATTTACAAATGACCTCAAAATTAAAAAAATTCTTTCACCATTAGACTCAGTGGAATTTTTGAGCTTCAGGGTCCATCGGGGTATATCCCGAAGCGTTCTCGGCTTAAGAAATTTTTTATTGCACAGGTGAGTATCTTATAATCTAAAATAAATTATTGGTTCTACTAAATTTTTAAAATTTTCCTTTTTTATCAATTTAAAGCCTTTCTAAGTTTCATGACCAGTGCCACTTCCTCGGTTTACATGCAAGTGACCCGGTACCCTAGGCACACTTCTCAGACCAAGTGGCACTATTCATGGAGCCTGAAAACATGGGCATTATAGTTCTTTCCCTTTTAAAAAAATATCATCCTCGAAATTGCTTGGAGCTCATAAGTGGGGATACTTGGCTTTTATCTATTTTTTAGCTACCAAGTAGCTTCTTTAGTGTTTTGTTGCCACCATAGCACTTTAACCATTAGTATGGACTTATTCCTCAACTACTTTACTTCACGAGCAAAAATCTTGATCGATTCCTCTTTATAACTGAGATCAAGTTATATTCAATATCATCTATCGGAATCACATGTGATGTATCCGATCAGTACCTCTTGAGCATAAAAACATCAAAAACATCGTGCATCTATTATAGCTCAGGTGATAATGCCAACCTGTATACTAGAGGTCCAACCCTTTCTATAATTTCATAGGGTCTAATAAATCTGGGACTTAACTTCCCCCTTTTACTGAACCTCAGCACCTTTTTCTATGGAGAAACCTTTAGGAATACTTTTTCACCAACTGCATACTTAGTATCTCTCCACTTTATATTAGCATATGATTTCTATTTATTAATTGCTACTTTTAGCCTTTCCCTAATTATCTTCACTTTTTCTTTAGTATCTCTGATTTAATCCACACTAGAAATCTTACTTTCTCTAACTTCCCTCAAACATAAAGAAGTTTTGCACTGTCTGCCATATAATACTTCATATGGGACCATTCCTAAGCTAGACTGGTAGCTGTTATTATAGGCAAACTCTGCCAAAGATAGGTATTAATCTTAGTTGCCCTTAACCGCAATAGCACATCCTCACAACATATCCTTAAGTATCTACATCACCTTCTCTGACTGTTCGTTAGTCTAAGGGTGACAAGTTATGCTTGAGGCCAATCTAGTGCCTAATGCTTCTTGTAGCTTCTTTTAAAATCTTGAAATAAAGTCAGGATCTCTGTCAGAAATGATGGCCACTAGCACACCATTTAACCTGACTATCTCATCCATATATAGTCTGGCTAACCTCTCTAAGGAATAATCTATTCTAATCGAGATAAAGTGTGTTGCATTTGTTAGTCTATTAACAATCACCCATGTAGCATCACATTTACCCCTGGTCAAAGGTAAACACATCACAAAATCCATAATCACCTTTTCCCATTTCCACTCTGCTGTTAATGTAGGATGCAGCAATCTAAAAGGAACTTGATGTTCGACTTTCACTTGTTGACATGTCAAACACCTTACAACATACTCTACCACATCTCTTTTCATACCAGGCCACCAATAATAGGACTCCAGATCTAAATTCATCTTTGTGCTCCTAAGATGTATAGAATAAGGAGCTTTATGTGCCTCTTTTAGCATCCACAACCTTAAGTCATTTGTACTAGGTACACACCACCTATTCTGATAATATAGCCACCCATCCTCTATTAATTTAAACCTTATGGCCTTTCCATCTTTAGCTCTACTTGCCATTTAAACTAGCCATTCATCATTCATTGAAGTTTCCTTAAACTGTTGTCTAAATTCAGGCTTCACTTGTAACTCAGCCACTATAGCATGTTCTAAAGTATACTGCAACTTGGCATTCATGGCTTTCAAAGTCACTACAAACATCCTACTTAAAGCATCTGCCACCACATTTGCTTTTCTTGGGTGGTAATCAATTAGATAGTTATAGTCCTTTATTAGTTTTAACTGCCCCTTTTTACCTCAAATTCAGCTCTTTTTGAGTGAGGAGGTATTTTAGACTCTTATGATCTGTATATAAGTAACATCTTTCACTATATAGGTAGTACCTCAAGATTTTCATAGCAAAAATAGTAGCAGCTAGTTCTAAGTCATAAGTAGGATAATTCCTCTCATGTGGCTTTAATTATCTTGAATCAAAACCTACTACTTTTTCATGCTACCTTTACTTTACTAGGGTTACTCTGATCCCCTATGTTGAAATGATGTGCCTCAAAAAGCAATTTCACTTAACCAAAACTCACACTTGTTGAGCTTGGCATACAACTGTTTCTCTCTCAAAGACTATAACATAACTTTAAGATGATGTTCCTACTCTTCCTTATTTCTAGAATACACCAAAATATCATCTATGAACACCACCACAAAATTGTCTACATAAGGTTGAAAGACTCTATGCACTAGGTCCATAAAAGCTGTTAGTGCATTGGTGAGCCCAAATGGCATCACGATGAATTCATAATGCCTACGTCGGGTGTTGAAAGTAGTTTTAGGAATATCAACCTCTTTAATTCTTAATTGATGATGCCTAAATCTTAAATCAATCTTTGAAAACACATTGGCACCCCTCAAATGATCAAAAAGATCATTTATTTTAGGCAATGGGTCTTAGAGCTATACCAAGATATATCTCAATTCAAAATCAAGTTCATTATGAAGTGGTAAGCCTAATAACTCACTAGAAAATACATCAAAAAATCAAAACCAATAGTGATATGTTCAAGGTTGGAGTTAGGAGTATTCATATCAATGGCATAAACTAGATATGCTCTATACCCCTTCCGAAGAAGTTTCTATTCCGTAATAGTAGAGATAAGATTATTAAAAAGACTTATCTCTCCATCCACTGTCACTGACTGGCTCTCTATAGTCTGGAGGATCAATTTCTTATGTTTATAGCAATTATGGCTTGATACTTAGTTAGCCAATCTATTTTTATTGTCACATCAACTTATGAAGTAGTAGCTCAATTAGTTTAGAAAAAAATTGGTATTAGTGCATCACTAGAGGACACTTTCCTCTTCTAACCAATCGACACTAACCCTCGATATCTCTTTATCACATGTTGGGGACCTATTTCTATCACTTACTATGCTAGAAACATTATTTGCTTGAAAAAGTAATCAAGATTTACTTGCAAAGACTTGTACTAGTCTATGAAACTATACCTGCCTCTGCCCTTAATACCTTAACTAAAGCTCGGGCCTAGGCTAAGATAGAGACTGTCTATCTCTTCTTTTGTATTAGTTCTTCCATGCCACATGTAGCTGCCACTAGCACTGCAAAATATTTCTCTCTCTAGGGTTTGTTGTTTATATTCTTAACTCATACATTCAACCCTATAAGAAAATCTCTTACATTTTCTCTTCTTCTATACAATTCAACTGTTTCATGATTTTGAATGTCCTGTCTAGCTAGTACTCAAATTTGGCAGCATTAACTTCTTTCCTCCCTAGTTAGTCGTTATCTCCCAATTCTTCCAGCCTTTCTAAACAAATTCTTTTATGGGGGATCTAATGGTGGAGGTGGGTTAGCAGCAGTGGTAGTATATTTGAGCAAAAAAACTTCCTATTGTACCAAAACATAAGGTACTTCTGCCTGCTGTTTAGCCAGGCACTTTTGGCTATGATTGTTGTGCCACATCACTAGGATCACGTACTGATGCCTTGCCTGCCCTTTATTTAGATATGGTTACAAAACTAGCCAGTTCCTTGGCCCCTCATTCGGATAACTGAATAGCCATATCTTTATTGTGAAAGGACTTACCTATTATCCTTATATAGCGTGACAATTCAGAGGAATATAACCCTAGATAGTTGCACTCATGTACACTATCTAGGAATATTTAACCTAAGCTATGATACCACATTTTGAGGACAAAATTCATATAAGAGGGGAAGAAATGTAATGAAATTCTTATAAGAGGGGAAGAAATGTAACACTTGAGAATCTCAAGGTTATAAATAATACTTCTTAGGATGTGAATAGTATTTCTTGAGACTTAAGTTACTCTAATGTGACCAAATTGATGTATTAATCATAAAAAAGTTTTAGGAAAAATTTATGAAGTCATTAAGATTTTTTAAAATGCAAGTAAAGTTTTTAAAGCAGTGTATTAGGAATAGTAACCCAATGTAAGCTTGATGATAAAATATTACATCTTTGCTCAAAATATCTTGAGATTAGTACAACCTAATACTTAAATATTCTAAATAATTCATTGGTGATGGAATTAGAATTTTTTGATATCAAGAAGTAATTTGTAAAAATCAAACGAGGAAAAAAGTATTTAATTAAATTAAATTTTCTCAATTTTAGAGTATGATTATTTTTGGTTGTTTGGGGTTTGATGTAAATGATTTCATAGCACATTATGAGGCTTTGAAAAAGGCTTTCAAAGGTAATGATAGTGAAGTCATGAATGAATCTTTTATGAAAATGGTAATGATTGATGTGAATGATTGAAACCAATTATTATGTATACATAGAGCAAAAGTAATAACAAAATAGTAGTGCAAACATACATGGAAATTAAATAAGCATAAGATACATGAATGGAAGAGAATAATGGTACATGAAAAGTGGAGTTGTATGATATTAAAAGGATTTGATGAAATTAAAGGAATGATAACACATAAAACATTAAATGCTTAATAATATAATGGAAATGAATTAATAAAGATGACAAGGCCCATATTAGTTAAATATCATACTACATAGGTTGATTGGTCAACTAGGGACTTAGTAGCTGTTAGGACACTAGAGTGTCCAATGTTCATGATGGGTATGGCTATTGAGGCTCTAGATGAGAACCTACACACTTTTTATATTATTTGATTATATGTTTATAAAGCCTATGTGTCAAGGCTTTGTGAATAGTGTCACTAGGTTCGATAAGTGTGCTAGGGGTGTTGGTTCACTTGCATAAGAATTGAGGTAGTAGCATTAATCATGAAACTTTGAAGGGCTCTAAAATGATGGAATAGTCAAAATTTGAAGATTTAGCATAATCAATAAATCATTTTATGTTGTAAACTAGTGATTTGTAGGGTTTAATGGAGTCAGGCCAGGAATGACCTAGGATATTCCTGGACAGACCCAAAAATACTATACCCAAAAGGTTAAGAATTCCTCTGAGTCCATTGGTAAAAGAATTTTTTTTAATTCTGAGGTTATTTGTAAATTCTTATAATTTTTAGTTTTGGCATGTAAATCGAGGCATTTTGTAAACTGGCCTAACAATGAAATTTTGCCACGAAATTTTATGAGCATGCAAATGGGTTAAATGAGGAATTTTAAAATAAATGGTGTAATTTTTTGTTCTCCTCATGATTTTTAATAATTTTTTTTGAAGTTTTTATCGAATTCAAGCAATTTCAGAATAGTTCGTGAGGTTGTGGGACCCACCCATGGCAAGCTAACTACCTAAGGCCTTTACACATGTCAACATATGGTGCCAAGTGGCAAAACCCACTCACAACATAAAAAATTTTCTTTCTTCCTTCTTAGCTTAAACCGACACCACACTTGGGGGAAATCTCCATTTTCATGTTCTTCTCTAAGCTTTTTAATCCAGTAATTGTCACATAAATTCACTATTATATGTTAGGGGAATTGCACAAAAAGAATTGAGGAAAAAGGACTTCTTAGGAATTAATTAAAATTCCCTAAATGTGTAAAGGTCAAAGGTAATTCCAGCAAAGGGAAATCAAGTTAAGTGAGTTTCTCTTAGCTTTTCATGATTTTTCCTAAGGAAATTTAGGGTACCTAGTGATGGCTATGTACCTGGAATTTTAATTTAAGGTTGTGCATGAATTTTAAGGGATTTTAAGTGGACATTGGCTTAAAGATTGGGGCTAATTTTATGTGGTTGAGGGCTAGAAATTTATGACTTTTTAAAGGCTTAGAGTGGTGGAATTTCATTTTCTTGTGAGCTAAGGTAAGTGAATTCAAGTATTCACTTCATGCCCTTAAATTCCATAACTTCCCTTTTTGGATTAAAAATGGATTATGTATATGAATTGGCTCGAATAGGTAGCTACATTGTAGCATGGTAGTATATGGCCTAATTGAATGCTAATTAAATGGCTTTGATGGAAATAAACTTGTGATTATGTTTGATTGTTAGTAGTCGAGAGGTATTTAGGGGTTGATATATAGATATATTTATTGGTTTTATGGTAGCATTTGAATAAAGATTATGGCTTATGATTGAGTTATGATGAATAATATTGGGAATAGGTTGATTAGTGCATGTTTGGCATGAACATGGTGAGCGGTCGAGAGGTTTAGGGTATAATTGTGTGTGTGTGTGTTTGTATGATTTGGAATACGATTGAGTAGCATGTGTAAGGAAGTAAACTTAAATGCTATGTATGTTTGGCCTATTGTGTGTAAAATGTTAGTGTGGCATGTGATTAGGTTGGATTAGAAGAGGAGAGTAGGAAATCTAGCTATGGCCAAGGCATATAATATGTATATTCTACCTTAAATGGCATGAAAATAAGAATGTGTGTGTATGAAAGTACTTGTGCTATGAATGAAAGTAAGGATGTGTGATTAAGTATAAGAAAATACATGATCAAGGCCATTACGTAGCTATACCCAAGAGCTAAACTAATGAAAATGGCATGAAAGAATTGACAACATTTGTGTAATGAGAATGTGTGACAAAGCTTGATTAAATGAACCTTTGTTATAACATAATTAACTTTGTATGATTTGAATAAGTGTATGAGATTGGCATAATATAAAATGACCAATGAATGTATTTTGATGAATGAAAAAATGCCCAGTATAAAGGTTTAAAAGTAGCCTAAAATGAGACTTGAACTTGAACTAGAAAGTGAATGTGAACAATGACTTAAAATGTGCTTAGAATTTATGCCTAAATTGGCTATTATGGGACAATATTATGGGATGGCATATCTGCCTATTGTTTGGCCTTTTGAGTGGCCTAATTGATGTTGGCTTTAGGCCTACAAAAAATGTGAATTCAATGGTGAAAATTACACTAAAAAAAGAGGTAAAATGGACCTTAAAATAGTTGTTGCAAACTAAGTAATTGACCTATAACTATTTAAATTGACCATTACCTAAAAAAAAATGAACTTGGATAGTAAATGGTTAATAAAGGATGATTCATTATGGATTAAAATCAATAATAATATAAGTTAAATATTTGCCACCACAGGACTTAGAAATATACTTAGAAATAGACCTGGTATTATCTAATTATGGCAATACCAGATTGGGTTAAAACTTGACTGTGAGATAAAAATAAAATCTATTTGTTTTTCAATTAATAATATTATAAGAAGTTAATTAGTAAAGAAATAAACATAAATTGAGGTTAATAAGCCATTAGTTAAACACCCACTAGATGGGTTAATCGGTCAACTTAGGGATTTAGCAGCTGTAACACTATTTGATTTTCAAGCGAGGTCGGTCCAACAGTCGAAGTCTATTTTAGGGCCACTGTCCTAGTCTATTAGATAGACCATGATCTGATTTTACACACTCGATGCTATTTTTATGATTATGCCGGTGTAGTGGCATAAGTCCTAGAGGGCCATTACACTATTTTGTTAGGCAGACCAGATTGTGTGATTAATTTGGATATGTGATTCAGGAGGTCTATGAACTAATCCTTATGATATTTATGAGGCCAGTGCAATAGTCGGGGGTCTAAAATGTGGATTACTACACTATTTTAGTTTCGACTAGGTCTAGTGTATTAAAGTGTCATCTATCTAGTTGGGCCTATTAATTAAATAAAATAAGCAACACATAACTTAATGACACTTACATAAACCGTAAAGTATATAATTTCAAACAATTACCTGAATGGTTATTCAGTGTACATGATTAAGGCATTTTGGTAATTTGGACATATATGGCATTTATTGACCTGATAACCTAATTTTATTAATATTATCACTGATAATGGCAAGTATTAACAAGATATGCAATTTTGAGTTATTATTTGAATGAATAATCATTTATTATGCATATGGGTATTTTGGTCATTTTATAGCCATATATTTATTTAATGGCATGATAACCTGAATTTAATTATATTAGCACTATATGGATGGATAGTTACTGCGACATGATTTAAATGCTTAAATTCACCACTAAGTCTATTATAAACTCAGCATACCTATCTCAGTGTGTAAGTAATCAGAGTAGAGATACAGCCTCATAGTGTGTGTAATCAAGTTTCAAAGGATAGTTTTGGCAAGGTTGCTATGTTATTAGTATATAATTTTACACTCAATGTACTTACATGAGAAAATAGGTACCATGTAAAAGGACTTATAATATGTATATATAAATGTAGACTATGTTTTATAATAAGTAAATTATTAGACTATGTGAATGTATGGCTTTATTTATTTGATGATTATGGTATGCGAGCCTGAGGCTTTAGGTTATTAATTATGTAATTGTATCCTGAGGCTTATGTTGATGAACTGATAGACAGATGATGCTAGGTTGATTATTTAGGGGAGTAGGTGGGTCCAGGAGATGCAATATGAATTTATTGAAGTGTTTTTATAAGTTTAAAGTTTTAGATAGTTACCCAAACAGCCGATATGCTGTCGAATTTTAGGAAAAATCTGTATAGCTATAACTAACTATTTTTTCACATGAATAGGTTGGCATGACCTTAAGTTGAGAAAAGAAAAAATAGAACCAATTTTGGAATAAAGCTGAATCAAATAATAAGAAATTGGTGAAAGTTAAACGAATGAATTAGAAGGATAACTTTTAGGATAAGTGACCTAGTGGGAAGTGCAATGCTTATTGGGTTTCTTTAGGAATCTAGTAGGAGATGTCATGTTTAATGGTATCAAAGCTTATATTTAATATTCCTAAGTAGAGTATATGAGTCCAACTATCTAGGGTTAAATTCCTCTGAACTATTATGTTGTACGAGGCTGATAAGTTGTTTCTTTTATAGTAAACACATAGCTGATCATGTACCTAAAGGAGGAGTCAACGAAATGGCTAGTTTTGCACCCATAACTATTTAAAGGATAGGCAATACATTAGTACCTAAACCCAGTGATGCTGGATAATAGCCACAGCAACAAGTGCCTAGCCAATAACATATAGAAGCATCTCCTGCTCTACTACAGTAGATAGTAAACCTACTCAAACATACTGCTACTACTATTCCACCTCCTCCACTAGCTTCTCTATAGAAAACATACTTAGAAAGGCTAAAAAAGATGGGAGTTATTGATTTCTTAAGGAGGAAGAAAGCTAATGCTACTAGATTTAAGTATTAGCTAGAAAGAACATTCAAAATTTTAGAATAGTTGAAGTGTAATGAGGAAAAGAGTTTCTAGTGTACTACCTATCCCCTTTAGGAAAAAGCTTATAGTTGGTGGAACACTATTAAGAGGAGAAAAGAACCTACAAACCTAACATGGGAGTTTTTCCTTAAATAGTTTAGAAAGAAATACGTACCTAAATAATATAAAGATAATAAGAGGTAGGAGTTTCTTAACCTAAAATAGGGAAGGAGGACTGTATTAGAATATGAAAAAGATTTCACCAGGCTATTAAAATATGTTGAAGAATTTATTCCTAATGAAGAAGAGAAATGTAAGAGATTTTTGATGGGATTGAATTTAGAATTAAGAATATAGATTGCAAACCTAAGAGAAAAAGATTTTGTAGTACTGGTAGCTACTGCATTGGATATGGAAGAGATGATGTAAGAAAGGAGAGATTTCTTCTAAAGGAAAAGGTAATTTATTGTGAGGCAGTCTAGTGTAACCTTAGGTGATAATGAGAAGAGAAGAGAGGGATAAACTTATTCTCAGCAGTTATTAGGGGCAAAGATAGGCATAGTCCTAAAAGAACAAGACAAGCCTCTACAGGTAGACCTCGACTGCCTCCTCGAGTTAATAGTGCTCCTAGCCTAGCAGGTGATTGGAATGGATCCCTAACTTGTAATACTTGTTAGAAGAGACATTGGGGGTACTGTAGACTAGCTAGAAGAGGATAGTGTTTTAATTGTGGTGCTAAAGACCATTACAGAAGACAGTGTCCTCAGAGATAGCTAGAGGGTGCTCAGACTCAGGCATTTACAATTACACCTAGGAATAAGGATCAGAGGAAGAATAAAGGAGAGCAACCTAGTGCTAGTTAGGGTACAAGGTTTGAGGCTTATGCTCTAGCTAGACAATATGTAGTGAGAGCAAGAAAAGAGGCTACATAACCAAATGTCATAACTAGTACTTTTTATTTATTTGATATTTTAGTTTTGGCTTTGATAGACCCTAGTTCTACTCACTCTTATATATGTACCACACAAGCACATAATAGGGGGTTAGAGTTTGAGTATGTTGATATAGATATCAAAGTTAGTAATCCTATAAGATAGAGTGTGTCTGTGACTAAGGTATATAAGCAGTGTCCTCTAGTGATTCATGGGCATCAATTTTCTGCTGATCTGATTGATTTACCATTCCATGAGTTTGATGTGATAATAGGAATGGATTTGTTGATTGAGCATTAAGCCATAATTGATTGTAAACATAAGAAGCTAACCCTTCAGACTGTAGAGGGACAGATAGTGATAGTGGATGGTGAGAGAAGTCTTCTAAATAATCTTATCTCTGCTGTTACAACACAAAAACTTGTTCAAAAATGGTGTGAAGCCTACTTAGCATATGCCATTGATACTAATACCTCTATATCTAATCTTCAACATATTCCAATTGTTTTTGAATTCTTAAATGTATTTCTTAATGTGTTTTTAGGCTTACCTACTCTGAGAGAGCTCAATTTTGGAATTAAGTTATATCTTGGTACAACTCCATTATCTATCACTCCATACCATAGGGCACCTACTGAATTAAAAGAACTGAAAGTATAACTTTAGGATCTGCTAGAGAAGGGTTTTATTACACTCAATGTATCTCTTTGGGGAGCACTTATGTTGTTTGTAAAGAAGAAAGATAGGACACTCCAACTGTGTATTGATTACAGACAACTAAATAGGGTGACTATGAAAAATAAATATCCTTTGCTTATAATAAATAACCTTTTTGATTAGTTGAGAGGTTCAGGTGTGTTTTCAAAAATTGATATAAGATCCGGGTATCACTAGTTGAGAATCAAAGAGGCTGATATTCCTAAAACTGACTTTAGAACCCAGTACTAGCACTATGAATTTTTAGTGATGCCATTTGGGCTCACTAATGCTCTAGCAGCCTTTATGGACCTAATGAACAAGATTTTTCAACCTTATCTAAACCAGTTTGTTATGGTGTTCATAGATGATATTCTAGTATATTCTAGAACCAAGGAAGAACGTGAACAACATCTCAAGGTTGTTTTATAGATTCTGAGAGAGAAATAATTGTACGCCAAGCTGAGTAAGTGTGAATTTTGGCTAGATGAAGTAGCTTTTATGGGATATATGGTTTCAGCAGAAGGGATTAAAGTTGACCTTAGTAAAATGACGGCAATGTTAGAATGGGAACCATCGAGGAATGTGATAGAAATAACAAGTTTTCTAGGATTAGCATGGTATTATAGGAGATTTTTGAAAGGGTTTTCCATCATTGCTACTCCTTTGACCAGATTAATTAGAAAGAATGTGAAATTTGAATGGTATGATAAATGTTAAGAAAGTTTTGAGTAATTAAAGAAGATGTTAACAAAAGCTATCCTAATTGAACTTGAATATGGTAAGCATTTCATAGTGTATAGTATTGCTTCACTGAATGGTTTGGGATGTGTGTTGATGCAAGATGGAAAAGTAGTAGCCTATGCTTCAGGATAGTTGAAGCCACATGAGAGGAAGTATCATACTAATGAGTTGGAGCTAGCTGCTATTGTATTTGCTTTGAAAGTATGAAGGCATTATCTATATGGTGAAAAATGTTATATTTATACAGATCATAAAAGTCTAAAATACCTCCTTACTTAGAAGGAATTGAATTTGAGACCAAGAAAGTAGTTAGAATTGATAAAAGATTATGACTATTTGATTAACTATCACCCGGGAAAAGCAAATATAGTGGTAGATGCTTTAAGCATAAAATTCATGGTAACCTTAAAAACTATGAATGCTAGACTGTAGTATACTCTTGAAAATGCTATTCTAGCTAAGTTACAAGTGAAACTTGATTTTTAACAACAGATTAGGGAGATAGAAATTAAAGATGAGCAATTGGTTTAGATGGTAAGTAAAGTTAAAGTGCAAAAGGCCATAGGGTTTGAAATACAAAAGATGGATGTCTATATTATCAAAACAGGTTATGTGTACCTGGTACAGATGACCTAAGGTTACAGGTACTGAAGGAGGCACATAAGGCTCCTTATTCTATGCATCCTAGAAGTACAAAGATGTATCTAAATTTGAAATCTCTTTATTGGTGGCCAAGTATGAAAAGAGATATGGCAGAATATGTGGCAAGATGTCTGAATTGTTAGCAAGTGAAGCTGAGCGTCAAGTTCTTTCTAGATTCTTGCATCCTCTACCAATACTAAAATAGGACTAAGAGAAGGTGATAATGGATTTTATGATGTGTTTACCTATGACAAGAGGCAAATGTGATGTTGTATGGGTGATTATTGATAGACTGACAAAAATAGCTCACTTTATTATGGTTAAAATGGATTATTCTTTAAAAAAGCTAGCTAGACTGTACATGGATGAAATAATAAGACTTCATGGTGTTCTAGTAACCATTATTTTTGATAGGGATCATCCTTTTACTTATAGATTTTGGAAGAAGCTGTAGGAAGCATTAGGCACCAGACTAGCTTATAGTAGAGCTTTTCATCCTTAGACTGATGGACAGTCATAAAGGGTGATATGGGTACTACAGGATATGTTTGGGATTATGCCATTGAATTTAAAGGCAGTCGGGATTGGTACTTGTCTTTAGCTAAATTT
>CANXYI011925624.1:0-16823 GCA_948208565.1 Hura crepitans | reverse complement strand
ATGATAAAACTGAGTTCTCATTTGGATTCACGTGAGGTAACTTCTACCATTCAATGGAGCAAAAACTAAAGAATCGCTTAAGGTTCTACGAGCCATGAACAACAAAGGCGTTACATCGAGATTGATAATGAGCACATTCACTGATAACCATCGAAAATCGAGAAGTGTCACTACTAGATGGATTCGAGTGAATCTCCATGGATTCGATGCAAAGATAAAAGGTACAGCAGAAGTGATTGAAACAGACATGATTTGATACGAAAACAAAGCAAAAGTGATCGAAACAGATACAGTGAAATTATTAAAAAAAAAAAAAAACAAATCGAAGATCAATTATAACTCTGGTACCATGTCCAGAGAGCAGAAGTCAACAAAGGATTGAGAAAACTGATTCTTTTCATTTTCTTTCGAACTGAAAACTGAAATTTTATATGCAGTTACCCATGCCAAAAACTGAAAAACGTGACTATTAACTACTGCAAACTCACGCAACTGCTTTGCCATCTCAACTAGCAAAAATAACCGACCAACTAAAAATACAATCAGAATAATAAATACAACTTTGATATCTTCACTTCGACTATTTTATTAACTTGGGATAGTGGCTCCACTCACAAAGTATCTTGACAATATTTCTTACTAACACAAACTCGTGTTCATTTTTTTTTTTCCAGCAATGGAGAAACTCAGTTAAAATCAACTATGGATTACTGACATTCAACTGTTAATATAACATAGAAATTTACAAACCCAGCTTTTTGGGTCTCAAGTAAGTTGAAGTGCCTTGACGCAGCCCTGGCATTGAGACTTGCTGTTGCTGCTTTGCCCTCTTTTGTCTCTCTATTGCCTTGCTTTCTTTCTCTGCCTCTGCTTGCTCCTTCCTCAAGTTTTCCATCTCCTCTTCCATGGCTGTTTTCTCTTCTTTCTGCCTTTTCTTGTGCTCCAACATCGACGTATCCGATTCTTTCACAGAAAAGAACATCGGTCCAAGCTCCGCCAGCCACTGGGGCTCCACTGCAGTGGCACACTGCATGTACTCCTTTGTCGTCAAAATCAGTTCGTGATACACCACATATTCTGGAGTGTAACCTAAACCATATAGGGCACTACTTGGGTGCAGATAGCATGGCATTCCATTCCTGCAATTAACATATTCCCCAACTCCCTTCAATTTTGCAGCATTGTGGAAATATGCAGAACAGATTGCTTTCCTTACAACGTCCCAATCATGTCCACAGGATGTTAACGGAATTTTCAAAGTTTTGAGAATATCCAGCAGCTGGGATCCGACTTCTCTGGCCTTTCGCAATCCTTTAACATGCAAAAAATGATCATTACACCAATCTCCCCGATACTGGTGCTCTTTCCATTGCAAATACACATTAAGCAGTGTTAAATGGTCAGATTCGGGAACAAAAAATTTCTCTCTAGCAGAGTCACTCTCCTCTGCCCTATCTTTGGGACGGAAAAACACTGATGGCACTGAAAGCATCGACACAATCGTCAAAACCTCATTTATACATTCCAGTTGTTCACCCATCAAGAGCATCTTGGCTAGCGGGGGGTCCAATGGGAACTCCACCATTTTCCAGCCAAGATCAGTTAGTCCCCCTACATTGTTAAGTGCGCCCAAGACCCACAACTGATACATTGAATTAAGGATGTTGTCCTGTGGAGGTGGGTCCATGAAATCAAAATCTAGTAGATTATCAATTTTGAGAGACTTGAGCAACAAAACCACATTGCCCAGGTTAGTCCTCTGGATCTCTGGCACTGGACTGGGCAACATTTCATTTAGGTATGCACTTTCCGTATAGAGCCTATAACATGTGCCAGGGCCAGTTCTACCAGCACGTCCAGCACGTTGATCAGCCGCAGCACGGCTCACAGGAAAAACTTGGAGAGCATCCATACCCATCCTAGGATTATAAACTTTCATTTTACCATAGCCAGTGTCAATAACATAAAAAATTCCATCAACTGTTAAAGAAGTTTCAGCAATATTGGTGGCAACAATACATTTGCGAGCCCCATCTTCTGCTTTCTGGAATATCTTTGCTTGCAAATCAGCCGGGAGTTGGGAATATATGGGCAGTATCAAGAGTTTAGGGACTGCTTTCTGAGTGGAAGATATGAGCTGTTCCATGCGCTCAGCAAGAGCATAACAAGCAGCTTCAATTTCATCTTGGCCAGTCATGAATATCAGAATATCACCTGAAGGACTAGTAATGTGGATGGTCATGGCTTGCTTGACAGCAGCTTCAACATAATCTTCACAAGGAGTTTTACTCCACAAGATATTGACAGGGAATGTTCTTCCTGGGATGTGAAAAATTGGAACACTGCAACACATTCAAAAAAATAAATATACTTAAAAAAAGAGGACACATTAATTATGTTTGGTATTGCAGTTAAAGGAACATAAGTTACCTTCCAAAGAAATTTGAGAACTTCTCAGCATTCAGAGTCGCAGATGTCACAATGAGCTTAAAGTCACGTCGTAGAGCAACCACCTTTTTCAGTATCCCAAACAAAACATCTGTACTCAATGATCTCTCATGTGCTTCGTCCATTACTATGACCCTGCAGCAATCATAAAAATGAAAATTAATACCCTAGTTTCCAGCAACCTAATGAGTTGCTCATAATAATAACAACAACAACAACTAAAAGACCTAGGTCTTCACTTACCGATACTTGTCAAGATCAGAATCTTTCAGAGTTTCTCTCAAAAGCACACCATCAGTCATATACTGCAAAATCAAACACAGAATAATATAGAATATGACCATCTTGATTATCATTTAGAGCAAGACCTGACAATGACACAAAAAAAATAAAATAGATTGCTCAACAATAAAAAAAAACTTGTGCACACATAAAAAAATAAAAAATTCATAGTTGTTATTCTCTTGCTTCTTGCAAACTACGATACTGAGAATACAGATAATTTTGAAGTTTGCCGATGCCTTAGACATTAAAAAGAAAGCAATTTTTTATATTTTATCTTACATATAATCACAATACATTGTAACCTTGGTGTTTATCCTGTTATGATACAGTGTTTTCCCAATACAATTACCATCCGAAAAGCTCACTGAATGATTTATAGATCTCACTCACCTTAATTATGGTGTTTGGTCCAGTCACATCCTCAAAACGAATGGCATAACCAACTTTATCCCCTAATTCAGTTTCCATCTCTTCACTAACTCTTTTTGCTACACTCATGGCTGCCACACGCCTAGGTTGGGTGCAACCCACTATGCCACCTTTAGTGTAGCCATCTTCATGGAGATACTGTCAACAAAATCAACACATCGGAATCTAGTTTATTATTGCATCTATGCCTCTAATCTTATAAACCGTAAAAGCTTTCTGATGTGAGAGACAGAGACAGAGAGAGAGAGAGTAATGCATGAGGAAACCTGTGTCAGTTGAGTTGTCTTTCCTGAACCAGTTTCTCCAACGACAACGACAACCTGATTTTCACGAACCACCTACCCATTGCACATTTATAAAACAAAATTGAGCAAATCAAGCAGAAAAAATTTTCATATATACTTCAAAGGGAATAGCCAAATAGCAACAAATGAAACAGCAACTACACAGCACAAGACAGAAAAATTTTAAATATTTGGCCAAACTACCTCTGCAACTCTGATAAATGAATAGAGTAGAACATTAAACAAAAGACAAAACTTTTTAACTACAATTTATTTGTGACTTGATGATCATCTTCCAATTGTATAAATCTATTCCTCATTTCCAACCTAAAAATTCCATAAAGCAGCAATTCTACTAAATGGTTTAACTGCCCTATTTTGGCCGTCACAATTGTGAAGTAAAGGTGGCAAAATTTGACGAGACTTGCAAACCCAACCCGTTTGACTTGAAAAAAGTGACCCAAACTTGATCTGTCCATGAGTATTTAAGGCCAAACTAGTTTGACCTTCAAAATAACCCAACCCGTTTGTGACCCACTAATAACCCATCTATCTTGTGATTTTATGACTATAAAATGTAAGCTATGAAAATAATTATTTTTATGGGTTATATGTTTTCTAACAAAAAAATTTAAAAAGTAAAAAAAATAATATTATATAATTTGACCCGTTTAAAAACCCAACCCATTTACGACCCATATAACAATGACCCATTTAGGTCATGATCTCATCTAACCAGCTTATGACCCACAAATTTTTGACCCTTTTATAACCTAACCCATCATAATCCGATCTAGCCAACCCATTTACGACCTCTACTATATAAGTATCTAACATTGGTTATATACAAGAACTTAACGCTCCTTATAATGGTTTGGACAATACTTCCCCATGAACTAGCCTTCAGAGTTGAGTTAGGCTCAACCCTTCATTAAACATGGTATCAAAGCAAATGGTCTTGTGAAGTTGGGTCACCCACAGATGTTATGCATCAAGCTTCGACATAAAGGGGAGCATATTAAGTAGATTAATTATAAGAATGTGATTCTCTTTCTAGACAATCCTCACCCAATGAGCTAGATTTTAGGATTGAGTTAGGTTCAAGTCTACTTTCTTGAACAATTACTAAATTACACATAGGCTTCTTATATTGAAGTTTATCCACATTATGTAATCCGAATGGGAAGAAGCAGTTGAAAATACAGACAATAGGCTATATATAAACGTAGATAATCTATTCCTTGTCCACACCCAAATATGATACCAAAAGAAGCAATTTCAATAAATTGTTAAATTGTTCCACTTGACTGCCATAAGAAAATTACATAAGGGCATTTTTATTTATTTAAGTTCCGCTGCACGATGAGTATTTGTGTTACAACTATAATGGTGCCAAAAATGATTGTAATTAATGATTATATTTTTAATAGTTATTTTATTTAGGACGTTTTATTTAATTACGAAGCTTTATTTTATTTAGGAGTTATTTTCATATGGTAGGATTTTTTAGCATTGATTTTCCTATTTTAACAATTCCAAATTAGAAAGCAAATTCATAGTTTCCTAGTTATAAAAGAATTCCTATTTTACTAAGTTTGAAACTTCCATTTAAAGAGACTGAATTTAATCAATAAAATAAGCAAAAAGTTTTAAAGAATTCTAAGAGATCGGGTTATCTCTCTAATGAGTCCTAAGGTACACAACTCCCTTACGAGTTCGAAGGTGCGAGCTCCCTTTGATGAGCTTGATTTATCGCCGGTATTTTGATCCACAACATGGGACCACAGCATTGGAGTACTGTTACAGCTATAATGGTGCAAAAAATGGCTGTAATTAATAATTATATTTTTAGTAGTTCTGTTATTTAGGAGATTTTATTTAATTAGGAAGCTTTATTTTATTCAAGAGTTATTTTAATTATGGCCAGTTTTTAGTATTTATTTTCCTATTTTAATATTTCCTAATTAGAAAGGAATTTATAGTTTCCTATTTAGAAAATAATTCCTATTTTATTAGGCTTGTAACCTCTATATAAAGAGCCTGAATTTTAATAAAGAAAACAAGCAAAAAGTTAAAAGAAATTCTAAGAGATCGGGTTCTCTCTCTAATGAGTCCTAAGGTTCTTGCTCCCTTTGACGAGCTCGAAGGTTCTTGGTTCCTTTGATGAGCTTCAAGGTACAAGCTTCCTTTGATGAGCTTGATCATCGCCATGATGTTCCGATCCACAACATGGGATAGCAACAATTTGGAAGGCAACAGCTGAATAATATGTCATGATACCAAGTCTGAAAGCAGCAACATACAAGCATATGGAAAATGTCAAACCTGCAATAGATCATCTCGTACTGAATATATAGGCAGATACTGCCGCTGCTCTGCAATGGTTTTTGACTTTGCAAAGTCACTTGCAGCTTCTTCTTTCTTCATATGCTGTGAAAATCTAGCATCTTCCTTGAAATCAACTTCACCTTCTTCTCCTACCACAGCAGTATCAGCATCGATCTGATGTTAACAGTAAGAGTTATGTTTTAGACCAATAATATCGTATTACAGAAAGTTGAAAGAAAAGAAAACACATTCTCATTTTGATGCTGAAGTATGAAACCTGTTCAGCTGTCTTCTCAACACCAAGAATATCCCCAAGCTTTGAACCAGCAAGCTCCCAAAAACGCTGGCGTGACTTATTCATACTTTGCTTCTCATGAATTTCTCTAACCAGAGCAGATCCTTTTCGAGAAATAATGGCCATGTCTGAAGTGGGATCTTTTATGGGCATTATGGGCTCAGCCTGTTTGGTGAATACAACTCTTCCATCAAGGAAAGGAGGTTTTGTATCTATCAAAAAGACAACAAATGACAGAAAGCTTAGCTAAGGAAAGATAGACATCTTTTTGCTTTTTTTTTTTTTTTAATTTACTCTCGT
Source organism: Hura crepitans (assembly GCA_948208565.1). Classification (NCBI taxonomy): domain Eukaryota; kingdom Viridiplantae; phylum Streptophyta; class Magnoliopsida; order Malpighiales; family Euphorbiaceae; genus Hura; species Hura crepitans. The sequence continues at coordinate 10,454 of CANXYI011925624.1, read as the reverse complement.
TTCACCAAATTAACCAACATGTATCATAAGTTCTCTCACCATGTACAAGAAGAATAACCTTGCGTTCTTCCTCATCATCAAATTCAGTCTGCACTTCAGTACCCCTAACAGCTCCTGATCTCAATAGTTGCCGATCCTCCCACTGAGCGTTATCAGCTGTAAGCTGAGATAACCTCTTGCTTTGAGCAAGTGACATTTTGGATCCATCTCTTCGAACCTGTAGAAAAAGGCCATGGCATTCCATTAAGAAACTTACCATAATGGATCAAGTGAGCAATTTCTATATGCAATTCATGCATTAAAAAGATCCAATATGTTTTCACCTATGCAAGTCTATACATCAAAAAACAGCAATCTTAATTTTCATGTCAATGACATTTCCAGTTTCCTTATCTTATACCCATATGCACAGGTAAAAATAATTTATAACCTGACTGCTCATTTATGAGAACTACAGAAAACAAGGTTTCCTGAATACAAATCTGTGTTCAAAATCACCATGACAAAATTCAAGGCTTACAAAGAGAGAAGTGCTCAATCATTAAAAAAAAATGTACACAACATAGTCATTACACATAATACCACAATGCAACAAGACAAAAAAAGAAAAAGAAAAGCCCGTGTGTGTGGGAAGCAAGCATTTACCAGTCTTTTTGCCAGTTCTGCTTCTTTTTTCTGAAATGAATCCTCATCCCCAAGGAAAAATGATGAGCTATCAGCATCAAACATTGTGCTACCTTCTTCTCTATCATACCTATAAAATCAAACTCCATTAACCAAAATAGATTATGAGAATACATGAGCTCAAGAAAATGGCAAAAGCAACCCCACAACAAGGGCCACCTTGGAAACTAACTACCCAGAGGAGAATCATCAATTCCAATTGATGATAAAAATGGTAAGTTCCCTAGGTTTCGGAGGTTCACATTATGTTGTAGCAATGCCTAGCAACTAGGAAAGCTTTTTGAAGGTATAAAAAGTTTCAAGATGAAGAAAGTGAAATATAAAAATGAAATGGCATTCAGGGATTTAAGCATTCTAAGGGTGCGTTTAGTTATAGAAAACTGTTTTCTGTTTTCTATTTTCTATTTCTTAAAAAATTGAAGTATTTGTTTTTTGTGGAAAATTCAGAAAACGAGTTTAGTTATTAAAGATGTAAAATAATTTTATATTCTAAAAAATTAGAGAATACATTTATTTATCAAAAAAAGTAAAGATATTTTTCATGAAAAATAGTGATGAGCATTCTGTTGGTTCGGTCCGAAAACCGACTAAACCAAATAATCCGAACTCCTCCTAACAAATAACCAAACCAATCAAGCTGGATATAGAACCGAATTGACCCATTTTTTTAGAAAATCGAACAAACCGAATTTTTATATATTTTATTTTTTATATGTAAAAAGTCAAAACAACATCATTAAAAGTTCAACGTATTTGATTTTTATAATCTAAGAATTGAATTAAAATGAATAGATTGAATTTTTTTAAAAAACGAAGGCCGAAAAAACTGAATCGAATAGACCAAAAATAGCTATCGATTCAATTCATCTTTCAATTTTGGTACGGTTTTGCTCACCTTTAATGAAAAAGCTAATAAATGTAAATGTGTATAAAAGCAAATCGAAATGAAAATCCTAACTAAGCCATGAGCTATTTCGGTCGACGATTTTTGATTTATTTGAATTTTTTAAAAATTTGATTTATTCGATTCGATTTGATTCTTAAATACTGAAAAATGAAGAAATTACACAGACCAAACATTTAAAATGATGTTTATTATGTTTAAACAATATTGTTTTGATGTAAAACGATGTTTAATATTTTTGCATATATAAAAAATATAAAAAAAATTTAATTTATTCAGTTTGTTCTCTAAAAAATTTTATCGTTTAGATTTGATTCAATTTATCTTCATCAAGTTTGATTAGTTCGGTTAATTTTTAGACAATTCGATTTATTTGACATTTAAGCTGAACCAATCATGTGTACATCTCTAAAAATGAATTCATTTGAGAAAAAAAATAATGTATTTATTTGAAATACTAAAAATATTTTAAAAAATTATTTTTTAATTTTTTAAATTAAAATTATATATATATATATATATATATAAGATTAAAGAGAATTTCAAATATTTTACGGAAAATTTTTAGAAAATGGTTATTTATTTATAAAAGAAAATTTAGAAAACATCTTAAAACTGTTTTCTAACCTCAAGTTAAAATTTAGAAAACTGGAAAATTGTTTTTTTGTTTTCTATTTAAGGAAAATAGTCAAAATGAACACAATCTTTATTTTTCATTTTCTACAGAAAATTTTTCCAAAAAACACAAAGTTTTCTGTAAGTAAACGCACCCTAAGATTTCCTAAGAAATAGTCACAATTTGCTTACCCACAGAATGCTCATCCGTAATCAAATGAACAAGGAAAAATTGGAGGTGGTTTTGCAATCTTAGAATACTAGAAAAACAAATTACCATGCTCGATCAGAATTGTACTCCATCTCTAAACGCATGCTTTCAGTAACCTCATGATTCTGTTGCTCAGATGAATAAGTCTTATCCCCTTCCTCCTGCACATATGTAAATGAGGAATGACAATGACTTCGATTAGAATTGCACAATGCTTTATAAACAAAGCCATCTAAACATACAGAAGAATTGATATGTGTAACTTGTTTTCAAAGAAATAATAATCAAACAAAATAAAAAAATTGAATTACTAAACAACACAACTGACCTCTAATGATTGTGACCTTGAAGCAGATAAAGTAAGTTGATAGGACTTTCTACCATGGCTAGAACCAAATGACTTAGCTACAGATCCAGAGGCACGTACTGGAATTGGAGACGGAGCAACATGATCCCAAGGAGAAGCACTAGAACCTAAGCATTTCCGACATGAAGTAATAAGCCAAAAAATGACTGCAAAGAAAAAGGCAGGCTGAAAGAAAAATTGCAAATGCAGTTCAACATACTAGTGGAGGAAGGCGTATGACTACCCAACCACGGGGAAACCAAACGGGCATCAGGTGAGGCCCCAACAAACATTGGGGATGGTGATGGTTGATTCCGCCGACTAGCATTAGCGTAACCATCTCGGTGAGGTGTTCCTTCCCATTCCCATCTTCCATCATCCCAATCAGATCTACCTGCAAGATTCTCATTTAAATTTCCACAGAAGAAAAAACAAAATCCAAATGCCAATAAATTTAATTGTGATTACAAACAGTGTAACTTTTGACACTCTCCAATGTGGTTGGGTGTAAATAGTTATATTTATAAGCAAGTTTGTTTAGGACAATAATAAAAAAAAGTAGGGGTGCGCAACTTGCCCGAACCCAAAATTTAAGGTGAAATCATCACCAACCAGCCTAACTTTTAGAAGGAACCAGAACCCAAACAACCCACAAATTTCTGGTTGGCTTAACAAGGGCACCTCAAACTAGTATATAAAGCTACCCAACTATGCAGGCTGCAAAGTTTTGTTAACAAAATGTGTTTTCCTAAGAATAGAAGGATAAGATATCTCTAACATGCAAAAAAAAGGGAAGGAATGTAGTAAAAGATTTGAAGAAATGGTAGTACTGCTTACAGAAACTTGTGTAGTTTGCATCATTTTCCACTCTTGATTTATTACCACAATTATAATTTCATTATCCTTCTTAGCGTACAAGGTAGAAGATAATGAAATACTAGAGAAAAAGACATGAGACCTATACCTGGTGTCCACCTTGAACCTTCATATCTGCCTTGTTTTCTACCATAACCTCGACTACGTTCTTGTTCATATGAATTGCATGATTCCTTTCTCTGCCTCCAATCTTCATGTTCATTAGTGTGCCTGTGTTTCACCCTCCTACTTTCACTTCTAGAATCATCCTTATAATCTCTTCTAATAGTGCCACGGTCATCCCTCCCACTCTTAGGACTCCTAAATTGGATACTTCGAGAACTCCCATTAGTGGTCATAGAATCCTTCAAATTAAAAACAAAAAATTACATTATTTACAACCATTTACTGAACGCATACAAAAGTTCACCAAAATAACTGTTGAACCTAGAAACTATGTAATGAAGAAGTCGGTTACTGGAATTCCTATAAAATAGTCCTACACATTGACATGATGATTGTCTAGGCCATTTTTATGGAATCAGAGATCAAGAAGAGACAAATATGCAAAAGGATGCAATGATGGATCTCGCTTCACTTAAGACATTAATAAGAGGATCCTCTTGAATGACCACCAAACAAGAAAAGCACATATTTAAGCAAATAGAACTGGGATGTAATTCAACCATGTAACCAAAAGCCAATAGCAAAGAAAGAGATAGAACAGGAGCAAGTACCAAGTTGACTAAGTTAAGCAATGATTGAAACTCCAAGAGAAGATTGACATCAACATTGAAAGCTTTTCATACAATGCAGCTGCTTTTGATGCAAGGGACTTGAAATATATGATAGCACAAAAGTAATGCATCTCATGCCCGGTCATATTAAACTCATGATGAGGGGTCAACCTATCCTATTGTTTCTAGACTTGTACCTTGCATAAAGATAGTATGTAATGCAAGTAACCACGTTTATCACTTCAATTTGATGAGTTCTTGGTTACCCTTAGACAATGAAAATGATTAAAATTGCTCTTGCCCTTGTTATAGTTTCATTATATTATATATATAAAAGCAAGTACTCTCCCTTCATTAATAAGCATATAAAATGTAAATTCTTTAATTTACCATGCTTCTACCACAACTTGATATAAAGACGATTTGGATGACAAAATCTCAAATTAGAACATCAAGAATCCCATAAAAGATATTTAATAACACCTGAATGAAGACCCTGAAAAAGCATTTTAAGAGATACACTACAATATTCTGCAGCTTATCCTTACTTCGCTTGCAGATATTAAAACAAATAAAAATAAATGTGATTGTGAATTAACTTACAACTTTTGATCCATTTTCTCTCAAGTGATTATCCCCATGTGCATCACTGCCTGAAGCTTCTAGGGTCACAGTACTCTCTGAAATTTATAAATGCAAACCATGTCAGAAAATATTTAAAAACCTTGCAAAAAGATAGATAGAACAATTGCACAAGCCATAAATGAGACACACATGTATATCATCAAACAGAATCTGGAAGCGTGCAAGTACAATGTTTCTCGACTGGTATTATAATTTTTGTAATTTTCTGGAACCCTCAAATTAGTAGAAACTCAGACTAGTCTTCTATGGACCCATTTGCCTAAATTAAAATTATCAGAAACAATGAATATCAAGGGTTCAATTATCAATCAGTAGTCAGTACTTATTAAACATAAACATATAGCACCCAGAAAAACTAAATATAAAGACAAGGAAATTAAAGTACAATCAACTCTCTCGCTAAATTTGACAATGTTACATTTTAAACATTAAGAGTATACCTCCATTTGTTATATCTCGTGCAGATGTATCACGATAGCGTCTATTTACATGATTTTGTACACCATTAGATGCATGGCCCCCCTCTTCATCAATTCCAGAAGATTCAAGCTCTCCCTCATCCATAGATGCAGCAACTGAGGAAACTCTTTCTCTTGGGATCTTGAAAGCATTAGCCTCAGATCCTCCCCGTTTTGCACTTGCAAGGACATCTAGACCTGTGAATTTTACAATATTAATTAACAATCCAAATAACGGTTTGCACATTGAGCATGCAAGAATAATTAAGAGATTTCAGTACTTCGTTGAAAACTAAAAAAAATTAAGAAGGAAACAGCTCCAGTCTCATTGCAACAGGATATCGTTAACAATCAGAAAATAAACTTACAATAAGCAGAAAATACGTAAAGGAAGAAGAATCAGTTGTAGATAAAAACAAAAACACCGGTTTGTTTACGTTTCTAGATAAACTTCACCAAAGAGAAAATTAAAGCAAAAATTGAAACGAAGTTACATACCCAAAAGGGACTTCCTTTGGGGAGGCCTGAATTCAAATCTTTCTCTTCCAGGAATAAACAGTCCTCCCCCGCTCTCTTCAGAATCTGCCATCTGTAGATTTCTTTCAACTCCCTAACTCAATATCTAACAAACATGATCAAAAACAATGTTAGTAATTTGAATTATTAATATTTAAATTAAAGTTCAATTACCATAATTATACTATACATTAAAACTTATACTATACATTAGAACTGAAACTAGGATGAACAGTGAAGTAGTAGTTGGCGCTTCAAGAATAAGGGAATACCTAGATACGTGCAAGGCTGTGCTGCTATTGCTTTGCTTTAAGCATGAGGTGGCTCTATGCATGAAGTGAATATTTGATTTTTCAGGTATAGGGATATTTGATTATTAACAAGAGGATAAGCTTCAGCATAAATTCAATATATAAGGGCTGATAAATGTTCTATTAAAAAAAAAAAAAAAAAAAAGAGAGGAAGGGACTGACAGCTTACAGAGGAAAAAGAGAGTTAAGTCAGATTGAGGTTTCCGGAGACTAATTTCACTCTGATTGTTTTGGTGCCCAATGAGCTAAAAGAAGGGGAAAAAGAAAGAGGGTACAAAAATCTTAGGGTTTGATCAAAATAAGAAAGAACAAAGAAAATTTCCACATTTGGGGTTTTCCGAATTCGAGATTTGATAGAAAAAGCGCGTGCGTACGAGGAGGAGGTGGGTGGGGGTGTTAATGGACGGGTAATTGGTTTATGAATAATTTTATTATTTAATTTATTAATTTTAATTAATTATTAAATTAATTTTAATTTTTAATTATTATTTTAGATTAATTTTTTAATTAATTATTAAAATTATTAAAAATTTTAATATATAAATATAATAAAATTATATAAATTATAAAATTTTTTTAAATTATTAAAAGTATTTAAAAATAAAATTGTAAATCAAATATAATAATCAAAATAAAAAATAAGAAGAAAAATAAAATTGATTTAATTAATTCTATAAATTAGATACATTCAATATAAAATTAATAATAATGTGTCTATTATACACCCATCAAAGTATATATAATTAATTTAAGAGATAATTCATTATTTATTTATTAAAAATATGCATTATAATATTTTAAAAACTAATACATTGTAGTATTTATAAAATAAAATATTTTTTAGGTATGAAAAAATAAAAAATAAAATATATATAAACCGGTTAACCGTTGACCGTCGATTTCTAAAAATAAAAACCGTATACTACAAATATCGATTCGATAACTTAAAATTCGTTTCGATTTCGAATCGATTTACTGATTAATCGAAAAATCGATTAATCATAAACACCCCTAAAGGTGGGCATAGGCTAAAAGTGAAGTTTGAACGATGGCTTTTATTGGCAGAAAATTACAAATTGAGTCCCTCATTTTTTCCTTTTATCTGTTAAAGCAGAGAGAATTTTTTTTTTCTTAAATAAATTATCCCTTCAATCGTAATTATTATTTCAATCATAACTATTAATTTATGTTTATGTTGTCACTTTATTTTAATTATTAATTTATTTATTAAACACATAATTTTATAATATTTATATTATTTATAAAAATTTTGGTGAATTTTTTAAATTAAAAACTTTTATCAATATATTTAATTATCATTAAAAAAATTTTACTTAAATTATCAGTATTTATTACCATTACATTTAAATTTTTTAAAATAAAAAAATATATTATTAAATATTATATTTAGTAAGATATTTTACAAAATAAATTATATATTTAATATATATTATTAAATGATATATTGAATAAGATATTTTTACTAAATAGATAATATATCTCTTTAGATTATTAACTTTATTTAATATAGTATTTTTATTTTTATTTTAAATAGAAAATTCTCTATATAAATGTTATTTTATGTATTCACTTTTTGTCGAATTTCATTAGTTTATCCATTATTTTACTATTAGTAAATATCACGAATGTATTAATTTTTTTAATTAAAGGGATATTATTATTTTAAATTTTTTTAGTTCTATTTTGCTATTATGTTAGTATAATTAAAAAAAATTCATAACATTAACTTTAACTGTGACACCCCTCATCTGACTCGGTAGCTAGATCTAAATGAGAGATAGCACATTATGATATCTCATATCTGAACCATTATTAATCCGAATAAGAGATGACACGTTGACCAACTTTACCTAACTGTACCCTTATCTTCTTTCTAAAACCCTATTATGTGTGTCTACATCATGAGCATCCTAGGCCTATGTGTAGCTTAAACCAATGTCATGAACACAAACACATAAGATATTATTGTGTTCATTTTGATGGAAATTCGGCAGCATAACATCTACTTGATAATATATTCCAAAATAAACCTATAGAAATGACACTTCTATAATATTCTCAAACTCAAACTCAGCCAATTGGGTCCTTCCTAACCCTCCAACATCATCTACCAACACCCAGTGACAACAGTCACATCATAGTCATAACATGTATCACAATTTTAATATCATAGTATATCAATCACACATCATGTATTTACCATACATTACTAGTACCTATCTATTTAGATTACATGAACAATGTAGTTAATAAATTATACATATACATTACCATATTGGACCCACACCCTACTCATACACATATGAGTGCCAATTGACTTATTTACATCATGCAAGAGATATAAAAAACTATACCAAGATGAGGCTGTTCTCACTGCATTGTTACTTTGAGGCTGAACTCGAGACTAGATCTATCTACGACCTACACATCAGAAAACACGATGCGCTAAGGATAATTAGTGGTGCATTCGATAAAATATGTGCACACACACTGTAACACCCTCTACTCATTTCTACCTAAAACATGCAAGGTATGCTACTTCCCACTGAGGTCACCCATCCTTGGATTTCCCCAGGTGCCTTTCATTTAACCTTTACCTATGTTTAACTAAGTTTGACCAAACACTCCCTTTACCCCCCATCCAATATGTTATTCCCTATTTACTGTTTATTTTGGTTTGTGAAAATTCTTGTCAGGCGCTACTAGACATTCATGAAAATTCGAGTAGCATAACGGCTACCTTAGTAACTAACCTAAAATTTACCTACAAGAAAAACACTTCTAAATTGACATATACCATTATCTCTCTCTCTGGACCCTCTGGTCCTCTAAACAATAGTCAGCAGCACTATATAATCATCCATTCATCATCACAGGATCGTAGACCCATCAGCATACAAGCATGCAAAAAAACAAGCATTCAATAACATACACAGTCAATCATACATTCAGTTGTCACTACCAGTAGTACATATATTTCACAATACCCACCCTATCCTATATACATGAGTGCATTCTTATTTACATAACTAAAAAGGGAAAATAAAAGTACCAAGGACTTCTAACAGCTACACTGGTGGTGGTGTCTGATGCCGATCTGGACGCTGTCTATCACCTGCAAATCGAAACACCAACACGCTGACTACAACACTCAGTAGTGGAATAAAACAATTATATTATGTCATCTCATGCAATATACATCATGCTTAATTCCACACACAATGAGTCATCCTAACTACTCTACATTCACCATCTTTTAAATCCACTTAATTGTCTAGTTACTCTTTTTACAGGCCTATACTAGATAGACTACGCTTAAAGACACTGGATAGCGGGATGCATCCTGTGCAGTGGCCCACTTTTAGGGCCTAGGTAGTTGCACCTACCTCTCCCGATAGCAGGGACCCGTCAATAGACCACTCCTAATATCAGACTAGCAGATAGTAGGGACCCATTTGTAAAGCACTCCTAATATCCACATATACATCAACAACCATGCAGGGTGCATCATACAATCTTGGCAGCTGCAGCCGCCACAACCAACATAGGATAGTGGGCCCTAGAAAGACCAACTACCTAGCAGCTGCTCTATTCCTTAGTTGACCGGTCAACCCATCTAGTGGGCATCTAACTGATAGGCCTTTAACTATTTTAAACCATATTCATTATTAATTTATCCTTAGGTTACATTTCTAGACCTAATTCACACAATTAATTGCGACTTTGCCATTATCGCAAAATTCACTATTCATTTGGTCAGTTTTCGCAATTGACACTATTCATTTGGTCATTTTCTTATCTTGTGCCTTTCATTAATTCTATTAAACAAGTTCCATTTTCAAGGTTTCTCTACCCTATTATTTTTACCTCAATTCCACATTACAACATCTACTCATTCACCAAATTTCCACTCCAATTAAGTTACATTCTTAAGCCACGTAACAAGCCATTTTTTTGGTCATTTTATTTGCCATTTCTAAACTTCATTTACACATTATTGGCACACAACTTGCATTAAAGGTTCAACCACATATACCACACCCCACATGGTACCCCATTCGGCCACTTTATGCACACACACTTCCACATGCCATTTTTTTCTAATTTATTCTACAAACCACATTAATTTAATACCAAATACAAGCTTATAA